>VXBN01003817.1:376343-432390 GCA_013397395.1 Sinosuthora webbiana | reverse complement strand
CGGGTACTTCCTCCTCAGTGATGACCAGAAGGAGCAGCGGTGGCGTGAGCTACCCCTCGAGATCCCCATAGGAGAGCTGATTATTTTAACAAAGGCATTCAAGGAGTTAACAATCATCTCCTGCCCAGTTTATTTATACCACTCCTGCAAGAGCTTCATGCCAGAGCTGCACCCAGCCACCGGGATGGACACCAGCTCTGAAGGCTGCTGGAGGAGAGCAGCACCTACTGCCCGCTGGTCGTCCTGCAGCCACCTCTGGGCCACTCCATAGCAGAATTTCTCAGAGAGCGAGGGCATGAATTATATTTGGATTGACGTTTGAGCTACCCCAGCTTGGGCCCCAAATTTAGGCCTGTGAAGCCTGTAGCACAGTTAAAAATTTAGGGTAAGGTGTGAACATGGGACAATGGGTTTTCTAAGTATTAGTAAGTATAGCTTTAGTGTTATGGTGGTGTGGGTTTTCAGATTTCCATTTGTTTGTGTATGTACTCCAGATTGTTCCATTGTAATGGTTTGTTCCTTGTACCCACCTCCTGTTCCTTTCCCTTGGTTCACTCCCATGTTGTTTGTTCAGCACCTGTTCAGTGTCAATCACATGTTATGTAGCCATCTGTCCGTCACTCTGGGGCCTCTCCCTGGATTCAGAAGATTCCAGGAGAGGTGTCAAGTGATTGGACTGGATCCAGGTTCCCCCCTCCCATTTCCCTAGGATTTGTTGTTCCATCTGTATGTTATGTTCTGAGCCACCCCGACTGCTCCTTATTGGTTCCTTGCTGTACCCATCCCTCTGCGATACACCCCCTTAAAAGCCGGGTCCCTCAGGTGCTCTGTGTCTCTTCTGAGGCAGAGCCCTGAGGTGCGGACCTCCGGTCCAATAAACTCAGGTTGCTTAAGCTCAGTGGAGTCCCTCCTTTGCCTCTCCTGCCTTTGCTGCATCCCCCGCTCCTAGCAAGCCAAGAACCCAGGTGTTGCTGTGGTGCCAAGGCTGGCCGAGCCGAGCGACGGAGGGCACGACAACATAGTGTGAATACTTTAGCCACCTTAAGATAAACAACGTTTGTTTTTTTTCCTTACACAGTGTACAAATGAAAAAATACTTGTAAACTATTTCCTAGTGTATATAAGCTGCCATTTTAGATAGAATAAACGGAGAACGTATGTTGACCACATTGGTTTGGATCTGTGTTGCTCTGTTCCAGCTTCCTATATATTTTAAGGGGTTCCCTGCTTCGCCACTCCTTCATCCCGGAGAGCATGGAGCAGCCGCCAGCCGGGCGCATGCTGTGGCTCTGGAGTGCCTCTGCTCCGAGGAGCTGCTGCCGGGGCAGACGTGCTTCCTGCACACCTCTGGTGGCCAGCTGCCCAGGGATCAGGACTGGTATGTGCTGGACACCCTCTGCACAGGCTCATGCTTTTCCTTCACAAACAACTAATACAGAAAAAAATGCATCAACTATTAAGCAATACACATAATCTAAATGTCTGTTTCTAATCAATACCCTCTAGTTTCTAACCCTGCGTCTCGCTCCAAAGAAGCAACTGAATAAAGCCTTCTGCAGAATCTGTACGAAGGCTCCATCTCATCCTTCAGTGTTGCCCCGAAAAGCTGATTTCACCCAAGAGCTTGAAATCACTCAGTGGCAGTAGACACCCTTGTGCCTTTGGGGCGTCCTTCTAAGCACACTTCACAGGACGGTCATGGCACTCTGACCACCACTGCCCGCTGTGAGTGTGCTCAGCTCCCCTTCTCCCACTAGGCCATGTCTCTAACAGTGGCCTTCATCCTGATGCTTTTAGCCACCCACACTGGGCTGAAGATAGAAATGCTTACAGAGGCAGGGCAAGCAGGCGAGGTTGCAGCCACACTCCTGGTGCTGTGACTTGTCTGCCTTGCCTAGCCTTTCTCATTTCTCATGCTAGAGGACCTGCTTCAAGAGAACAAAGCACTGCGATTTGCCTTGGATAACTACTTGGGCCAAATTAGCATACATCGGCCAGCCCACAAAATTTTTTATTCAGGACTTCAATTCCAATTGACACTTACCAGTGTTCAGAATAAAGAGCCACTCGATGCCTTAACCGTTTTCATAGACGTGTCCAGAAGGCCCCACAAGTCAGTGATGACTTGGCGGAACCCTCACACTCAGCAGTGGGAATCAGACGTTGTTGAGGTTGAAGGTTCGCCTCAAGTTGCTGAGCTGGCCGCAGTCCTTAGGGCATTTGAGAGGTTCTCTGAACCATTCAATTTAGTTACTGATTCAGCATATGTAGCCAGAGTAGTGTCCAGGGCAGAGAATGCCATTCTGNAAACTTGTTAAGCTGATTTCCCGTTGAAAGCAAACTTTTTACGTGATGCGTACAAGGTCACACACGGATCTGCCAGGAACCATAGCGAAGGGAAACAGGGGAGCTGATGCTCTTGCTGCCCCTGTCGAAGTGGCTCCCTTGCCTAACATCTTTGAGCAGGCAAATATTAGTCATCAGTTGCATCACCAAAATGCGCCAGGCCTGGTACGCAGCTTCCACCTCACCCGTGACCAGGCGAAGGCCATTGTGGCTGCATGTCCCAATTGTCATCAGCATTCCCTTCCATGCACGCGGGAGTGAACCCCCGCAGTCTCTCCAGCTGCGAGGTGTGGCAAACAGACATCACGCACTTCTCCCAGTTTGGGAGACAGAAGTACATGCACGTCTCAGTGGACACCTTCTCGGGTGCTGTTTTTGCTTCTGCCCACACAGGGGAGAAGGCTGAGGATGCTATTAAGCATCTCATCCAGGCCTTCTCCTTTCTGGGCATTCCAAAGTCGGTAAAGACTGACAACGGCCCTGCGTACAGGTCCAGGGAGTTCTGCAGTTTCCTGCAGCAATGGGGGGTAGAGCATAAAACTGGCATCCCTCACTCCCCAACGGGCCAAGCGATTGTGGAAAGGACCCACCAAAATCTTAAAAGGGTCCTAAGCCAGCAGAAACAGGTACTCAGGAGAGAACCTCCATCGATCAGGTTGTCCCGTGCCCTTTTTACATTAAACTTCCTCAATTGTTCCTTTGATAACCTGAACCCGCCAGGGACGAAACACTTTTGAGGGAGCAGCCAGTTAGCACCCCGCGAAGGGCCAAAGATGCTCATCAAAGACCCGGAAACTCTGAGAACACAGGGTCCTCACGATTTGACTACCTGGGGGCGCGGGTATGCCTGCGTTTCCACACCCACCAGTTTGCAGTGGATCCCCTACCGAAACCTGAGACCTTATGTTCCCAAAGTTTCAGAGAAATCAGAAGCTCAGGTTGCAGTGGCCTCCTGGCAGAGGCAGAAAAAGGAGACAATAAATCTTCACTGGCAATCGCAGAGGTTAACCCTATGGCTCTTTCCGGAGGAAGAAGGAGACGGAGATACTCCTTTCTCCCTGGACATCCCTGATTGGTTATTTTCATGATTTCACTTTGTTTAAGTTCTAGGTGTCAGCCCAAGGCCACAATATGAGAGCCTACAGCACCACATCGACCATCCAGGCGGTGCTCCTTGCTAGCCTCCTCTTGTCATCCCTCTCCTCGATTGTACCTCAGCTGAAAGCAAATGTGTAGAACACACTGGCAAAGACCCTTGGACAGGATCACATCTGCCTGTCCTCAGCTGCAGCACGTGACCCCTTGTCATCCTGCCTTGTGGGAATCCCGTTAAAGGAGGAAGAGCTTCCCCCAACTCTCCTCCACATGAGACAAAAGTACAACCAAAACCCTAGCTGCGTATCCCATTTCACAGAAGTCAACCGTATCCCCGCAAATGGCCTTCCAGTGTCCAACCCCTTGTCCCTCTGGAAGGAGTGGACATCCCAGCTCCCTGAATTGTCCCTCAAGCCCCAGGAGGTTGACCTCCTTGGCTCATCCCAGGCCCCCTTCTGCGTCCATTTTAATTCTGTCCCACTGAAAGGCCATGAGAGTTCTTTTGTCCCTATCATTCAAATTAAGAAGTCATACCTTGCAAAAGCGTGGTGTGAGCAAACCGTACATCTCTCAATGTCATTCACTGGTAGTCGTAAATCCCTCCCCCTCCCTAACGGCACCTTTTTGATCTGCGGCAATACGACTTTCCCCAGCATCCCCTCTCATTTGATCAGAGGCCCATGTACTATTGGCAGGTTGGTCCTGTTTACCCCCAATAAAACTCAAATTATGGATTGGACACGAAAAAATTCCTCCAAGCACGCACCAGTCTGAAAAAGAGACTTGGCAAATCTCGACCCAGACTGCAATTCGGAAATCATCCATTGGTCCAGGGCCAAGGCCACCTACGTCATAGCTTTTCTGCCCTGGGTTTCAATTGCCAAAGCCATGGGTGAATTAGGCTGATTGGAACGTTGCGTGGCTAAACAAGCAACTCTTACATCCAACGCTTTAACCGGACTCCTATCAGACGAGGAGGTTACAAGAAAGCCAACTCTCCAGAACCGCGCAGCCATTGATTATCTCTTGCTCCTCCATCAACACTCCTGTGAGGAGTTTGAGGGTCTTTGCTGTTTCAACTTATCTTCCAAGGCTGAGGACGTCCAGAAATCCATCACCCAAATTAAAAGGATGGTCGACGACATAAAAAAGGAAAGCAAAGACTGGTTCGATAACATCTTTGGAAACCTCGGACTCTCCAATTGGGCTGGCTCCACCGTTAAAACTGTGATGTTGATTCTGTTCATTATTTTGGTTATAGCTTGTGGGGTTGCAACCCTCATGACTCCCTCATGTTACGACCTCCCCTTCTGCCTCTCCCTGTCTACCCAAATACAGCCCCTGATTGGCTACCCTTTCCCGCCTCAGTCGTCCGTCAGTCATTCCTCAGGGGAATTCCCCCTTCCTGCCAGTNTGCCAGTCACTCGGGGCCTGTCCCCCAGGTCTAGAAGCTTGGAAGGGAGCTTCCCTGTGACTGGCTGGTTGGAGGGCTCTCCCCTCCGTATTTTTGGTTAATAGTTCTTGTTCTTGTCTATTATGTTGATGAATCCCCACCTCTTTCACCTTATTGGATGTGTGTATACCCACTCCAAGGCTCTACCCCCTATATAAAACCCCCTGTCATCTAAGGTTCAGGGTCTCTCCAAGGCTCTGATCTTAGGGCAAGGATCCCTTCCCTACAATAAAGCCCAAGTATCAGTGTGGCTCCGAGAGTCCCGTCTTTCTTTCCTTCACCATAGCAAAGCGGCAGGGTGAGTTGGCTGCCAAGAACCCACCAAGATCTTGTGGGGGCGTGTCGGGGCTAGCCAGGAGAAGACACGCGCCGCCACAGAGTGGTGCCCAACGCAGGGCAGCCACTTCACCTGTCGCTGAAGCAGCATGAGGGCTGACATGGCTGGCCTGAGGATCGCCGGACCCCGTGCCATAGGTTCCTGTAGGAGATATTGCTGTAATTGAATCACCCAGACTGAACCAGTCCTTAGCATTGAGGCCTGTGAAGTTGTGGCGCAGATAGATATTAGGGCCAAGAGTCTGTCGCAGTTAGAATTCTCACTTAAGGTGTTAGCAAGGGTCAAAGGGTTTTTATAGTATAGTAACTGGTGGGGGCACAGTAGCTACCTTAAAGGGTTTGTAAATAACAAGTGTTTGCATTCTTTCTTGTTCTGTGTGCCAATTAGAATTCATCTGTAAATGTAAACTATAGAGAGTGTATAAAACCTGCCATCTTACACAGAATAAGGGAGAAACGAAGCACTGATCATATTGGTTGGATGCTGTGTTTGCTTTGCTGACTTCCCTTCATTTTCAGGGTTCCCCTGCGACTTTCGGGTTTATGGGAGACTGTCGCTCCAGCGCGTCGTGGAGCCTTCAGCGCTTCACGTGCTGCCGGTGGAAGCAGCCCTTTATAGGGTGTGCTCCCGGCAGACGAGGAGAGTAGCCTCGTGGCACCACGAGGTTCTTCTCAGTGGACGTACCCCACACATCGCCTTTATTCCACTGCTGGAGATCAGGCGAGTATCGCCCGCTGCGGTTCGCTTGGGGGGAGACTCACCTTTTGGAGACTGTGTCTCTTGGCGCTGCGCCTCTTTAGGAGGTCCCAGCATCACATTTGGGGAGCCAACAGGCAACACCAGCCTGAAAAGGCTCAGGTCATGTGACCCCTGGGAGGGGGTACTCATTTTACCTTTCCCTGGGAAATAATTTTGTTTGCTCTGGTGACAATTTACGTTGGGTTTGTTGCTGCCTTTTCTTTGTTTGTGAAGTGGCCGCTTGCTCTTAGTCTAGCTGCCAGTTTCCTTTGTCGCAGTGCCCCCATTGCGAGGTTCGTGGCCTGGCCGTTTTTTAATAGTGTTGTGTGTTTGTTTAAAAAAAAAAAAATTTTGCGATTGTGTGGCGGGAGCGTGGTGGCTATTTTAACAACAGAACATGGGTGCGAGACTTTCCACCACACAGAAAAACATTTTTTACAAAGTTATTGGTGTTCTTACGGTTGGAGAACTTAAGTTCTCTAAAGGGGAGCTTGAAAGGTTTATCAGGCTGCTTTTCCTCGACTCCCCCAAAACCACCCCTGGCTGTGTAAGCAGCGTCCCATTTTGGGAAAATGTCTGCACTAAATTTAACAATTTGGCTCAGTCAGGGGATACTAAGGTGGCAAAATTCACATTTTGGCCGCAGCAAATGAAAGCTGCTCTAATAAAGATAAAGGGAGTGGAAAAAAGGCAATCTAAAGGTTGTGAAGGTTCTTTCCCCAGTTCACGTCCCGTTCCCCCTTCTCCTAAATCACCTCGTCCCACATTAGGTATCCTCAAAGGAGCGGCAGCGCGCTCTGCGCCTACCAGCCCCGGCTCCTTGAGGTCCCCGAATTCCTCCTGCCCGAGCAGTCGTGGCTGGACTGCTCGGGAATCCTGTGGTGGCCCTGTCAGGGTCCACAAATATATGCGAGGAACCTGATGGTTCGTTTTAGGGATCTCAGAGCGCAAAAGACACAGTGGGGGACAACTCAGTTTGCTCAATCAAAAATGCACCTTTATTTAGTGCCCACGGGTGCGATAGAGGGGATTTGAAAGGAAATAAAGGATAGCGAGAAAAGTGAAAGAGAGGGTGGGTTATAGCTACCAATGGAGAGACTAAGTCCTCGTGGTCCAGGCAATAGATCCATCTTCTTCCGTGGGGTGATCACAAAGTCTATGGTTTACTCAGGGGTCCTTATAGCTCTCTCCAAAGTGACAGGCAGTTGGCCAAACAGGTGCGGGAGAAATCACCACAGTGTGTTCATTTTGAGAACTCAGAACAGGTCGGTCGTCAGCAGGTACAGTGTCGACCAGAACAGGTCAACAGGCGCAGTCACTTCACCATGACGTGCCCATTGTTTCTGCTCAGGTTCTGATGTTGCTGGGTTTTTCCACTGAACACACCTGCACGGAGCACTTGGCCAACACCCCACCTCAGCCAGGCCAGAACTCCTGTATTGAGATTTCAGAGTCCTTTTTAGGGGTTTCAGTCTCTGTCCTTGACGATGGTCGTGAGGCAGATGAGGGATCATCAGACCGTCTCTTACAGGCCCTGGCCAGGCTCCGCAGGAATCTTCCCTTCCCCGTACTTCCCCAGTTGTTCATCCCAAAGTTCATTTTTCGATGGCTGAGGGAGAGCCACCACAAAATGGCGCCCTCGGCTCCGGTTGGGAAAATGGCGTCAGCCGCATGGCACAGTCGTCGTCTTTGTCTAATTTTCCCACGTTTTCCCCTTCTCCTTCCCCTAATCCCCCTCGTCACCCTACCAAGCTCTTCCTGTCCTCAACCCCACCCCTTTCCCAGAGGGTGTCTCCGCCTTTTCCTTCTCCTTACCCTGCCCCAATGCCCGCCTCTTGTGTGGCACCGCCTCCTACTGTAACCCCGCCTCCCAAGTGGCCAAAGCCCCCCCCCTCTTCTGGTTCCCACGCTCCGCCTTCCGGTTCCCACAGTGAGGAACCAGAGGGAGAGGAGCCAGAAGCAGAGAGCACAGGCCCAAATGATATTCCATCCCTAACCCCAGTTACTTATAGGAAGAGTAGGGGTGGGCAAAACATCGTCACCACCTGGAGTGCCTTGTCACAGGCGATAGCAAAGGATCTAATGAAGGCCCTGAACGAGTATGGACGCGAAAGCCCATACTTCCAGGGAATGTTAGCTTCATCACTTGCCAAGAATGTGGTCGTCCCATATGACCTAAAGCAACTTTTCCATTGTCTCTCCAATAAGACTGAGTTCAAGCTGTGGGGGGCAACGTGGAAAAACTTGCTCAGGAACACCCTCCCAGGCCTTTTAAAGGATCCTACTACCTCTACTGACAACAGTGGGAACCCGATCACTCTCAAACACCTAGTGGATGAGGGGGATTGGGCAACTGCTATAGATCAGACCACTAATATCCCCCATGAAGTGTTTGAGCTAATAAAATCAAAAGCAGAGCAGGTGTTTGTGGAAATGCGGCCAGCGGGTCCTCTACAACCTTTTTTAGAGATCTTTCAGGGGCCCTCGGAGCCATTCGTGCAGTTCGTTGAAAGGTTGACGGCCACCATAGAGCAGCAGGTGGCGAAGCCGCATGCGAGGAAGTGTTGGAGCAGGTGGCGTACAGGCACGCGAGTGAAAGATGTACGGCGGCCATCCTCTCCATCCCGAAGAAACCGGGTGAACTCCCCTCCCTCGATGAGATGCTCCAGGCGGTCGGCGGGATGGCCATGAGACTCCTACATATGCAAAAGAGGACCCATCCACGAGTCGCAGCTGCTGACCTCCCAGAAGATCATCACCCACAAATGCCAAACCCGCAGAAAAAACACTCTCCTCAAGGGCCTTCCGAGAGACCGTGTTTCCTCTGTGGGAAAAAGGGACACTGGACAAATCAGTGCCCTCTAAAGGGGGACTTCCAACAATATAAAAAAGGAGAGTGGGAGGAGGGAAAGAGGGGGTGGAAGATCCCAGGCAGGATCCAAGCAAAGAAAAAACTAGGCAGGGTGTATCGGCTGCCAAGAACCCACCAAGATCTTGTGGGGGCATGTCGGGGCTAGCCAGGAGAAGACACGCACCGCCGCAAATACAAAAAGTATAATACAGAATTCTTCCCCATGTTGCAATTGAAACAGACGCTCCAAGGTTTATGTCATGTTTAACGCTTGGTTCACACCTGAGATGACATGCAAATAATAATTGTGACTGGTTGGTGTTGCAACGTGGAAAGTTGGAGAGGTTTTAGAATTATCATGATTTGGCTACATCTTTCAGAGTTCATAATAAAAGAACTAAAGAATCCTAACAGAACACAACAAAATGTCCCATGAGGAACACTTGACTTCACCTTCCTCAATTCCTTTTGCGTAAAATGTCACCTCAGCAGCAGTGGTACCTTGGCAGTGAGTCTGAGAGGTGGCAGCTCTCTGGACCACGCAGTGTTTTACCTACTTAGGGTGAGAAAAATTTCAGCCTCAAATCTTCATGGGAATTCTGTATGTAAATAGGACTAGAAAATTCTTTGTTTTCTGTTCTATCATTGATTAATTTTTGCTGCAATAATACACGTATTTATTATCATGTTACTCTGTTGGACCCTATCCCTCAGACTCTATCCAAACCCTGCTTTACGTAAGAAGTTGCTAACCCCTGGCCCTCGCCCCTTTTGGTGTACCCCTACATCATGTTCTGATTGCTGTTTGTTGTTTTCCTTATTAAACAGTGTTTTTGTTTTGGCTTGCATTGAGGTGTCCGTGTCCTTTTTTATAATTAGCCACTGCAGGTCTTACCTGACTCTTTAAAGATCGCAAACAGTGCTGGGATCTGCGAGAAGTAGAGCAAAGAATTCTGGCAGTATTTTGATGTTTCTCTCAGACTGTAGTGTATGTAGAGATTTATTTTCGATCGGGATATGGCTTCAAGGGTATACTACAAGCTTTGGATTCTCACATACTCTGTTTTCTAAGCAGGATTCAAAGTGCTATCAACACTGAGGACATTTTTTGTCACTGGAGGAATCAGTTTTGAGAAAATCAGAGGTCGCAGAAAACCTCCAGCTTCTGTTCCTCCCTCACATTTCATCATGATTCTTCTTTCTCTAACTTTAAATTTTATTGTGAAATTCAGCTGTCACAAAAAGAAAGAACCTCCTCCTGAAGAAAAACAGGTTTTGAAATTCATCTATTTTAAAAGTACTTGGCTTTGCTACATTTTCCTTTATGTTATACATAAACCCAGTAGTAGTGTATTTGTCAGGCCTTCATTTTCAGGCTGTAATTGAGATACACTCCAAATTCCTGAATTAGCCGGAATGGGTGCCTGATAGGCTGTCAAGGCTGCAAGATTTCACTTCATTTTTTCCTCCCCTGCAAGGCAGGAAAGGACATCACAAGGGCTGTTCATGTTGACGGTGCTGATGGTGCCCAGAGGCAGGAAGGCCAATGGCCCCTGGGCTGTCCCAGCCATGGTGTGGAGTAGGAGCAGGACAGTGACCGTCCCTGTGCTGGCACTGCTGAGGGACCACCTCGAGGGCTGTGTCCACTTCAGGGCCCGTCATAGCAGGGAACTGAAGAGCTGGTGCATGTCTAGACAAGGGAACTGAGCTGGGCAAGGGTCTGGAGCACCAAGAGGAGCTGAGGGAGCTGGTCACAGCCTGAATTCCCTAACTTCAGAGGCCACTCCCAACCTAATTCACTCTGTGAACACAGATCATGCCAATCAAGACATTCTTCAAATCCCTACAAACAGAGATCTACACGACGGCTTATTAAGACTGTTGTCTTGAGGCTGAGATTTAAAAGTACGACATAATTCAGCCCCCCATACCCCCACAGCCTCCCCCTCACACGGCCAACGTGGCACCGCGGATTTCCGTCCCCCGCCGCCGCCATTATATGCGTGCGGAGCGAACCAAGCTGTGGGGGCAAGACAGGGGTGCCCCCCCCCCCCAGGGGCCGTTGGATCCGGCCGCGAGAGACGTGGCATGGCGCGGCGGCGGCGCCGCGGAGGATGCTGGGAGTTGTAGTCCGAGGCGGCGCCGGCCGCGGCCTCCTTTCCTGCATCCCTCGGACGGGAAAGGCCGGGAAGAGACAGCACGGGACCGGGGATCGGGCTCGGTGAGGGCGCTTTTGGCGGCGGAAGGAGGCGTCGCGTTGTGACCCGTCGTGGCCGGTAGCGGGGAGGAGCGGCCGGAGGGTTGGGCCGGGCGGTGCCAGGGCCCGGAGCGGCTGCGGGAAGTGCGGGGCTCGCTCCTCGTGTTCCGACCCGGCGCGTCCTTGCAGGGCTGCAGGGGCCCCTGCGCTCCCAGTGCTGCCAGCGCCACGCTCCCAGGCTCACTGTGAGGTGAGGGTCGGGGAGCAGCACTGCGCGGAATTCCTGGTGCGATTTTTCTCGGTGCTTCGCTGGGTCGCCGCTGCCGTCCTGCTCCTTCCTCCGGCCGGCTTTTCCTCCTGCGTGCAGTCTGGGTGCCGGCTTGTTCGGAGCCTCGGGGCACCGAATTCCAGCCCTGCAGTGAGGAATGGGAGGGTTGGTCCTGGTAAAATGCCTGCGGTTTTATCCTCACGCCCGGGAATCTGTTAATGCCGGATAAAAATGGTGCTTCAGGAGCTTTATTGTTTTATTGTAGTGTTTCTGGAGGCATAATTTGGTCTTTATGTGATTTATTTGGCTTTGTTATCACATGAGAAAAAATGACATTACTTCTTTTGGAAGAACACCTCTGAAAGTACTGGAGCTGTTGCATCACATCCTGGGATATCCGTACCCTGGAAAAACGATGAGTGCAGATTGTTGGAGTGGGCTGGGTCAGGCTGTTTCTGTGGTGGTGTTCCTTCATGGCATTGCTGGGTGGTGTTAATGCGGTTCAAGATCAGTAGCTCTCCCGCTGCGGCCGTGACTGGTGTTCAGTGAGGGGTTTTGTGGCGCTGAAATATTTGATAGCAAAGGGGGGGGGGGTGGTCTGCTGCAAATCCTGAGAGTTGGCAATGGCGTCAAAACGTGTGGAATGAAATAACTGGAATTCTGATGATTCTGATAAGGTTAGGCAGCCTTTGGAAAAATGGAGCTTGCTGGGCTTGCAGTGCCTGTGGGACTCTGTGTGCACTAGTGACAAGAGAAGGGCAACAGCCCTTCCTGTCATGCCTGGTGTTTCTAGCTGTCCTGCTCTGTGTTAGTTCTTAGACACGCTGGTGAAAAGGCTTGTTTGGTCTTGCTTTGTGGGGTTTTTCTTAAGATGAAAAGGTTATGAAGGTGGTGTGGTTAGCATAAGTGATGAATATAGAATCACACAATGGTTTGGGGCAGAAGAGGCCTTAAAGATCATTTTGTTCCACGCTGTGCCATGGGCAGGGACACTTTCCAGTATCCCAGGTTGCTCCAAGCCCTGTCCAGCCTGGCCTTGGACGCTTCCAGGGATCCAGGGGCAGCCACAGCTTCTCTGGGCAACCTGTGCCAGGGCCACCCCACCCTCACATTCAAGGATTTCTTCCTAATATCTGACCCCATTTTATTTTGAATATTTGCCACTACTGACAATTCAATAAATCAGATTGTGCATTAAGCTATACTGCAAAACGTGAACTAGCACACTGCACAGTTATTTCATTTGTGGATTTTCTAGCTCATGTCACATCTTTGAAGTGCCCACGATAACTTGGAGGAAGCACAACTTAAACAGAGCCCCAAACTAAGGAGCGCACAGTACTATTTACCTGGTGCAATCAGCTTCATTATGAGTGGGAGGAAAGTTGACTGAGCTTCCGTTTCCTACTCTAAAGCCTTCATAATGGAAAGTTATCTGCTACCTCAGTTTCAAATCAAGGGATGACCTCACATACAGGTGCACTGTTCGAGGTTTGACATCAGCAAAGAACCCAAAGTCTCACAAAACAGGTATAGGAGAGTTCTGGGGGTTTGGTTTGTTGTGGTTTTGTGTTGTTTTTTTCCCTCTCCTGATGATGTCTCTTTAAGACTTTGGACTTTGGAACAAGTTATTCAACAGCAGGTGATTAAACTGATGCTCTCTCTGTGCACTTTCTTTGGCTTCATTGAGATTTCGTGTGTCCTTTGGGACCTGCCTGCATTTTCCAGACCAGAGGCTGAAGGAAGTTTTAACCCATAGTGCTGTGCCTTTCTAGAGCGGGAAAAAAACCAAACCAAACCAAACCAAAAAAAAAAAAACCCACGAGGGTCTTTTCAGATGAAACTTTTATATATACTCAGGGTCCCCTTCTGGTCTGGTTTCATTTTTTGAAGAGCATTGTCATTTGTTTGGTGTTTGCTGCACCTTATTCTAGACACTTGCCAGCGTGTGCGTAGCCACGAGCAGTGTCTGCAGCAAAACTTAATTGAAAGTTATGCCTACTGTGATTAAAGTCAAAAAGTGTAGTGGCATTTCAATTAAATGTTCCAGCTTAGTGGTTATGTTTCATTTTAGGCTCTATTTAGAGAGCAGTTTCCCCTCTTAGTGTACTTAAATATATTGTAGTTTCTTTTTGTGGGCTCCTGGGTTGGGGTTTTTGTTTGGTTTGTGTTTGTTTGGGGTTTTTTGCTTTTTTTATTAGCAGGAGCACCTACTGAAATAGAAGAAGGGATCAATTAAAGATGAAAATAAACCTCATTATAAACTCTGAAGTATAGCTGATTCTAGATAATGTGTTTTTATCCACATGAAGTTTTCTAATCTCCATTTGTAGGTAATCTTATTAGCTGTGAATTTCTGTCTATTAGAGTAATAAACTGAAGAATGCTTTTGAAGTGTGGTTAAGTCATTAAGATGATTGCAAAATATTAGCACAAATGTAATTACTTTCCATTAAACTAAAAGGTGAATAATTTGCCAGGTAAGCTTTCTAGTCTCTAAATCAAATTATTTACTTCCTGCTTTTAGCACAAGCCCTGTTAAAAATTTGAGTAATTTTTAGCCTGGTTTTCCGTTCCATATACAGCCCAATTTCCTAGTTTGGGAATTGGATCGATGGCTGAGATTTGGTGTTAATTGATGAAGTTCAGCTGGTGACAATCAGTAGAATTAGTTCTAGAGACAGACTTTCTGGCCGTACTGTATTTTCTTTGTGTAGTATGAGGAATTTAGTATCATCCCTATGGTGTCTTCATTGTACTGAAAAGACGTGGTTTTTTAACCAAATAATTGATCAAACAACATTCATGCTTCTACTTTCTAAAGGGTTTGATTTAAGGATGACTGATGACTGGAAATACGTTTGTTCTCAATTTCTCTCATCCATATCCCTTCTTTTTTATTTCCATATAAAACCATGGTTTTCTTCTAGCAAGACGTGGCATTATCAAATTTGCAGTTTCTGGTCACAAATCACTAGATGGCAGTACTGATTTTCTTTTCACTTAATTCCATGTGCTTCACTTCCCTGTCTCTGGGTTTCTCCTTTGCCCCCCTTCAGTTTAGTAAATCAAAATGTTCTAGTTTGCAAGAAGGCACGAAAGTCACTTCCTGAAGAAATTAGGCTGAGTTTCCAGGTGCTCCCTGTTGCAAATTACGTGTTTGTGGCTTGGATTATGAAGAGTTATTACTACAGCTTTTGGGTTTTTTCTCAAATCATTGAAAAGACAGCCCAGTTCTGCACCCAACAGTCATTAAGGAATTGTAGGCTGATCCTACTGGGAAACTTTTTCCGTGCATATCCCCTGAGGGAATCTGGGAACCCCCACTGGAATCTTTGTGGAGGACTGAACCCTGGTAATGGGTTTCCTGGGTCCTTTTTCCATGGTTTTCTCCTTCCACCCATACCTCACGCACAACTTATTTTGCATATGTTCATAAATACCCTGTAGGATCATTTTAATAATCTGTGATGCTGGATTATTTTGACACTGTGAGTTATTAGCTCATTTAGTTACCCACTGTATTTTCTGCTTTGCTTTTGCCTATTCCCATGCTTGGTATTTACCCTTAATTTTTTTTTCTTTACATTATTTACTTTTTTCATAATGCAGTACCTGCTAACCACAATTGGATCATGTTGAAAAATCAGTGTACAGAAAGCTGTTCTTTGCGGGCTCCATATTAGTCAAGACATTGTTTAAGTCAGTTCCATATGGGATTTTTATCGTATTTAGCAACTGACTCGATTTTTTTCACATTTGGGATTATTGTTTCTGTTCTTAATCCTTCTTGTTGCGAAGTTAATAGCGAGAAACAGCTTCAGAGTTATTTATATTTCTACTGATTCCTGATTTTCCAGATGTGAGGTGGCTTTCAGGGGGCTTGCCCCTTCTCCCTCCCCCCCAGCACCACCACTGTAATAGATTTCTGAAACTTTGAAAAATCCTTGCACAGAGTTTTTGGAAAGCTGCTCTGTGGAACTTTGCCAGTCATTCTCGATGGCCACAGAATTTATTTTAAGCAGTGAGCACCTCTCAGCAGCTTTTAATCATGGCATTAGGTGAAATCAAGCAGCAGGTTGGAAGTGCCTTGAAAAAATGTTTCTAGGTTTTTGGTCAGTGAATACTGTAATTGCACAATGGAAAATTCTTTCGTGCTTTGCTGTGTATAACAGGAAGAATAACTTAAGAAGTATCTCTGTGCAGAGGAATGTAAACTCCTGTAGATTGATTAAAAGACAAAACCCTGAAATTGCAAATTCTTGCTCATTGTAAAGTTCAATGGAAGACTGCATTTCTTTTTTATGGGATGATGAGATGCACTTTGCAAGGACAGTCTGTTCCCCACCAGACACTTACTGACCCTTTCATCCCATCTGAAGAGAAGCCTTTAAGTGAACTGGAGATGCTCAGAACCCAAAATCCATCTGTTTAAGAATTTCTTGTAGAGTGCTCAACATAAACCAGGTTTACTTGCTTTCCATGGCTGGGCTGAAGCATTTTATCCTGAATCATGTAATGCAAATCAGACTGATTTCTCAGAGGCTCTGTGGCTTCCCCTGTGTGATTTTGATGCTTTCATTTGTTGTTGAAACAAATGGGCACTTGTCAAGACTGACATCAATGTCCTGTTGTTTGGATTTTTCAGTTTGGTACTACTAGTAATTTTTCCTTCATGTTAAACTAAGACTTGTGTGTACCTTTGAAAAATGATGAGAGAATGAGGAATTTTTACTTTTGCTTTTTAAACAGAGGAAAGCCCCTGCATTTTTGTAAGTGGAGTTCTTTTTTATATACATGTGAGTACTTTTATTCAACATATTGTCTAAGCCTTTTCCTCTGTGGATTCTGAAAGCGAATAAGCTGGCAGTCCTCAATAGCTACTGATGTAATGGATATGGTGGAAAATGTTTCGATCCTATTTATATTTATATATAGAATTCCGTTCTACAAGAGTTTTATTTCAGTAAAAGTTGCTTAAGGACTGCTACCTCAGGGAGTGGTACAGGTAGTTTGCCAGACTGTGAAGAAGTGGAACTTTTTTAAGCTGCTGCTGCACTGAAGTGGGAAAATCCCCTGGTGTTCATGAAAATCTTAATTTTTCCACTTTTCTTCTTCTAAGACCTCTTACATGAATTGAATATCGTTAAATAAGCATATGGGTTAATGTTTTTAGAAGTAGTGTATTTTAAGGGTTTATTCAAATATGTCAAAAGATTCTTCTAGCCTTCAAAGTAAAAACCAAACCCTTCAATTACTTCCACTTCTGTTAACATCACCGGAGAAGTGTTGTATATGGATTTTACAGGAATTGGCTATACTGGAAAACTCGATGTAAATTAATGTCAGTATAATTTTAATCCTGCTGGAAGTAACTGGTCCTGGTTTGCATTACTACAGCTCAACAGTGCAGCAAAATTGAACCCTGTGGCTAAGTTTTTCTTGCAATGGGATATGTATGGGCTTTGTGATGTGTAATTACTCCTCTATTATTACTCTTCTGAGTACCACCACTAAGTATATTTTGGAAGCAATAGCTGGGAGGCACAGTAAGGTTTTTAGAAAGAGTCTTGGAGTTTGGGGTATGATCACAGAGCTAAAAATGAGGGGAAGATACAGGAGAAGGGGGACATACTGCGTAATTTTGCACTTGAGATAAGTCAGTGGTTTTCTTTTTTTTTTTTTTTTCCCCTAGGGTTGGCATTTGAATTACCTGCTCTTTTCAAGAATATAAATAACTGAGTTATGGCCTTTGCATTCTAATTTAAAATCTTTTCACTTGTTTCTCAAGATGCACTTTATATGTATTTTTTTTTCTCAGAACTTTTTGTAGCTGAAGGAAGATGATGGAAGAGAGTGGGATAGAGACGACTCCACCTGGCACACCCCCTCCAAGCACCGCAGGGGAGGCTGTTGCTGCTGCTACACCTGTGACATTAGGTACAGAAACCTTTACTCATGTCTTTTGAAGCACTACAAAACCAGTTGCAATCAGCATAATTGCTGTTCTCTTCTCCAGGCTAATTGGAAGAATTTAAATTGTTTCTTAGTCATGGAAATTGGCTCCTTATCTGTAATACATCTGATATCTCACAGAATATTTTAAACGTGTCTTTTATTCTTGAAACTATTTCAGGAAGTGATGTGGATGCACTTGTATTTTTGAAGAATGCAGGGCCAGGGAAATAATACCTTCCACTACAGTCTACACTTAGATAAGCAGCATAGAAGGTAGTTAAAATAGATTTATAGTCCTCTAGGGAATAATCACTTCTGCTTTAATACTGATAGAATTTCAGAATGGTCTGGGTGGGAAAGGACCTTAAAGATCATTTTGTTCCACCCTTGCCATGGGCAGGGACACCTTCTACTATCCCAGGCTGCTCCAAGCCCCAGTGTCCAGCTTGGCCTTGGGCACTGCCAGGGATCCAGGGGCATCCACAGCTTCTCTGGGCACCCTTTGCCAGACCTCCCCACCCTCAAAGGGAGCAATTCTTCCTAATATCTGACCTAAATCTGCCCTCATCCAGTTTAAAGCCGTTCCCCCTGTCCTGTCACTCCACCTCCTTGTGAAAAGTTCCCTCCAGCTCTCTTGTAGCCCCTTTAGGTACTGCAAGGTGCTCTAAGGTCTGACTTATGGGTGGTAATCAGAGCACTTTTTCTGATTTTTTCAAGATTCTGAACACCATACTTGAATACCAGATACTGAATTTTTGGCCCATGTGGTATTGTTCAGTCAGATTTGTCAGTCTCTTATCAAATGCTGGAGGAGGAATCTGCTGAGAAGATCTGCCCACAACATAAAACGAGTTCTTTAATAAAAGCAATTTTTTGAATTAAAACTGTGGAAATGTAACCTCTGATGGAGCAGTTGCTTTAACTAGGATAAAATGGATTCTGGAGTAGGCTTGCAGAGATGTTATCACACGTGGAATATACTCACTGCCTCATTCATACACAAGCAAAGAAACCAGAGCTAGAAGTACATGAAGTGCTACAGGATGTCGTCAATTAAGTTAATTCTATAAAACTGGTTTTTGAATAGTACATTTTTTGACAGTTTTTTTTTTGTTTGTTTGTTTGTTTTTGGTTTTGGTTTTTTGTTTTTTGTTTGTTTTTTGTTTTTGTTTTTTTTTTTAATATGGCACCGAGGTTTGCTGGCCACCAGTGGCAAGGTCTGTAAAAGAGTTGTTGAAATTAATGTGGACATGAATTTTATTTCCAGCAAAAAGTCTCAGATTTGCTGATATTTTCTTTGGTTACAAGAGGCTGTCAGCAGTGTAGTACCTAGCTGATATTTTCAAAAAAATATGCACTCATAATTTGTCCCATCCAGGTAGAGGTGACATTTCAACAAGGAGTGATACAGGAAGTACTTTTGTAGGAAAGTCGTGTTTTTGAGAAGCCATTTCCAAAACTGATATTTGGAAATAACTTCCACCGTTATTCATTCCTGCAGCCAAAACCAATGCAAGTGTTGCATAAAAACTGTCAGATCTGTAGACATCAACTTGCAAAGAGAATTTACTGACCTGTGTAGGCATCTTCCAAACAGTTTCCCTGGGACTTGAACATACTCGCTAAAAACACAAAAATGCAGCTCGTTCATCTTGCAGAGGTAATTGATAGACAACAGGGAAGATAAAGATTTGCCAGCTGAATTTCAAGGAAAACTTTCTCATGGTCTATGGGTGGGAGTGGAAAATGAATAGCATGGTACAGCAAGCACAGCCAAGGAGCCAAGGATCCTCCATGTGGATCTCTGTGAGGTATTCTTTCCAGCCCTTAAACCCAAGCATCAGAATAGTCTGAATGTAGAACCAGACCTTTAAATTCCTACATCCTGGGGTGTGGAACCAAGATGTAAAAATTACTGAGGTTTTTTCAGTTGCATATGTCACCCTAAAAAGTTATTACCAATGATTGTATTATGTAGTTTGTTAACCATGATTAATGAACTATATTGTTATATTGATAGTATATTATGAAAACAATTTCCAGTGGAAACAGAAAAAGTTTCGTACTCTTAAGGATTTTTTTTCTTTTTTTTTTAAATTTGTCTTTATCTCATAATTTTTAAATTTTTGTAATATACATAACATATCGGTACAGTGGTGCATGTAAACAATATATAAATAAATTTTACATGGGGAAATGGATGCTCAGTTTTATTTTTTTACTGCTGAGTGTGTGTGACCAAGTTTGGAGACCATGGCATTAGTGTGATTTGCGTATCATTTGATGATGGTGTTTAGACTGAGGCCGGTGAGGTGCATAAGCTGGTTTAGCATGTTACTGCCATCAAAAATGGCAATTTCTGTTTTTCTGACTTAATTTCCTGGCTAAATTTGGTTATGGACCAATTGGCTATATAGGAAAATTGGCTTATCCAAGGATCAGCTGAGACAGGGAAAGCAGAGGGGTCATGAAGATGAATGCCAGAGAAGAGAGGGCTGCCTTATGTTCAGTCCATTTTACAGTGCCACACCTCTGAAACAACTCCCACCCTCCCGGATAGTAGGAGTGTGTGTTTTATTCCTGAAGACAAGAACTTCCTGCATCATCAGTTGATGCAGCAGTCACTCAGGAACAACAGAGCTAGGCAGAAATTTATGAGGTAAGTTTCAGCTGCTGTAAACTCAGTAGTCAAATGCTGATTTGTCTATTTAAGCTAATGACAAGAAGGGTGGTGCAGGAAGAGGTGTGTCTTAGGAGATACTGTCACCAAGGGACAAGTGCCATTGGTGCTGAAAACTCAAGCAGAAGTTTCAGATTCACTTTGAATGAAAAAAAACCCTGACTCGTTCAAAAATTACTCATGAAATGTCTGAACAATTATATAACTGAATCTCTGAGATTAAGACTTCTAAAATTCTTTTTTCTCTCTTTTTTTCCCCTCTTGTGTTTGTAGCTTTGTCCAGCCCCCTTGCCACGCCAAGCATGCCATCTTCTCCTGCCTACTCACCGCCCTTGCCAGCTGGAGTGTCCCCAGTTCCTCCTGCCATGATGACCTCAGCCTCTCTTCCACTTGTGCCTTCTGCAACCGTTTCTACAATTGCACCACCCCAAAGCCCTGTCCCACCTCCTGCTGCCCCTGCAGCTTTCAGCACCCCTGTGTCCCAGTTCTCTGCTCCTCCATTGAGCTCTGCTGCTGGCCCTGCTCTTCCTGCACCTCCCACTGGTCCCCCCATTTCAGGGTTTTCCATGTCTTCCACCTACGATATCACCAGAGGTCATGCTGGCCGAGCACCTCAGAGCCCACTGATGCCTTCATTTTCTGCACCTCCAGTCACAGGTAACTCTTTGTTTATTTGCTTTCCTGTTCGTGGGATAGAATAGGGGGATCTCCTGGGTGGCTGCTTAATTCTTCTGGGTATACTTATTAGTTGTACTCAGAAGAAGGGATAACAGCCTTTAAAATACACTCATGGTCCAGGACAGAGTCCACTTTAAGTTCTGGTGGCATTCAGGTTCACAGGAAAATCTTTGTTTCAGAATCTTTATTTTTGTTACCTTGCACAACAAAGCCCAGCTGAACAGCTTTTCTTCATCTCAGAGAGCCACCTTCAACCATTTTATTTTCACAGAATGACAATCGCAGGCTGAGAACTCAAAATATTCAGCGTTTCATTTGGAAAATCTGTCTCCTAACAAGCTGTCTGTCACATGACACTAGCTTCTGTTTTCTTGTTTGCAGCCGCTAAATTTGCACTGGGATGGCTAAAAATACATACCTTCCATGCAGGCAGTTGCTGTGGTTGCTGAACTGATGTCATTTTCAGCTTGTGGAATGGAAACTTGGTTCTTCAGCTGCAGTTGGGCCAAGCTTTTATTATTACTGGTGATATCTCATTTAAGTAGTCTGTATTAGGAAAGCGTCTGAAGAGATCAGTTGTGCAATGTAAAATAAAAATAACTCTCCATTAAGGCTAGTGTTGGAAAATCTGTTAAAATAAGCTTGAATAATGGGGCAAAGGGTCTGACTTTATTTTTCTAGTGCTGTCGTTTCTTTTGTTTTTCTTCAAAATATGTAATGCTTTCTGCTTTTTCTGCTATTATTGATTTCCAATACTTGGTGTTAAAAAATTTACTTTTCTTATTGTATGAGAACATTCCTATATCTTTGTTCAGGGACTGACACCTATCCCTCTCTTTACTGAGAGTTATTATGAAAATTTGAATACAATAAAAAGAACAGCTTTTAAATTAGCATGATAAGAAAAATAATAATTGTTTAACATTGTACATAATGTGCAGGCAGTCTCAATTTTGTTAACAGATATGGTTGCATTCAATAGATCTACTAGACTTTAACAAGCAGAATTATTCTTGTGCCTTCAAGAAGTGAGGTGAATTAGTCTGGAATTGTTCTATTCTTTCTGCTGTTTTCCTGTTAAACAGTTGCATGTTGCTTCTAGATAACAAATTAAACACTTGTGCGTTATCTTTCCTCTTACAGGTGTTTTGGCAGATCCCATTATCCAACAGGCAACTTTCTCGTCATCTTTGTCTCCTGGGGCTGGTTCTGCAATCACTTTCCCTGAGGAGCATGAAGATCCCAGAGTATCTACTGCCCAGAGTGGAGCACCTGCTGGAGGACTCTGGGGGTTTATAAAGGTATGGGGTTTGTCTGTTACCTTCATGAGGAGTTACCAATTTGTACTGACTGTAGGAAGACATGTTGCACTCTTTAAGTGCATGCTACTGTAAGTCATGTATTTTTTCCAGTCTCACATGCAAGGTAGCTGTTTTTAATAGTGGTGTTTGCTGAAATTATGCTTTTACTTTTTCTCTGTAGAAGAGAGGGCACTGTACAAATGCAGGTGTTCTAGATTAATTTTTATTCCTGTGATGGGAACTTGTGATAGAACCTGTTACATATGGATATGGTCTTAAACCAGGTGAAATTCTAGAGCCCTTTCAGACCTGAAAGATACTGTCTACTTCACAAAGACTGTATGCAGAAAAAGATAAGTCTCTTTACCTTACCTGAATGCTTTGCATATCCCATTTATAACTTCTTAGTTAACTGAGTCTGATTCCTGTGGGAATGCTTGTTCTGTAACAATCAAATTATATTTTGTCTTTTTTCAGGGACAAACAAACTACATGTTTTTTTCAGTCATAAAGAGATGTGTAAGGTACTTTGTAAGATTAGTCTACTAGAAGGCATGAAATGTATAGTGCAGAACACAGATACTCCTTGTGATGCCACCTAATCAGACACAGGAAATAAGCACCAACATCAACTAGTAGAATTTCAGTAGCCTCTAGTCTTTCTGTAAGAGATGCTACATTTAAGTAGCATCATGAAGATGGTGGCAAAAAGATCTGATGTCCCATCCCACACTGAATGTGAAAGAAGAATAAAGATTTTTGTCCCAGTGCAGTTGAAGAATTTTGGTTTTCAATCCCTTTGAAGCATGAAAACATGGAGAAAAAGTTATGTGTGACTTGGCAGACTGAGCCCTCCATTACTCCAGTGATACAGTCTTAAAGAGGAAGATTAATTCTCCATCAGTACAGTGGGAGCAGGGTGGTCATGCTGCCGTTTTCAGGGAGAAATGTCTTCTCATGATTATGAAAACGTATTTTCTTTCTTCCTTTAAGTAACAGTGTTTTCCTTTCAGTTGTGATATTCCTCCTAATATTTGCAGTAGGTGGCAGTGTTCTAGAAGAGAACATTGTACTTGTAATATGATTCTGTAGCCCTTTCTGGCGTACTAGAGCTCTCAATTGCAAATTAATTGAAAAGCCAAGCTCATCCACATTTTAGGGCTGTCACTAGGATCCAGAAGGTGTCCTGTTTCTGTTCATGGAGGAGGTATGTATTACTGACTCCAGTAATGAAGATTTTGGTTGAAGTATCACGCATTCCATGTGCTTTGTGTATTCTGTAACCACTTCTCGAGAATTTCTTAAGTGAAAGAATGAGGAATCATTAATTATACTGAAACAGTCAAGTTTGTGATGTACGTAAGTCCATATCAGTGTCTGTGCTTTTTAAGGATGAGTCTGAATCTAGGGCATGCAGTGGTAATTTTTACAGAAATGCATCCTCAAGTTCCTGTTGAAGAGCTCATGCAGTAGTTGCCACAGTTATCTTTATTTCTATTGTTGAAATAATTTGATACAAGCTCTTTCCTCTGGTGGTATTAAGAAACCATAGACCTTCCTTTCAGATTTCCTTCAGGCTCAGTAATATTGGAAATGACAACTATCTAAAGTTGATAAATGAACGGTCTGGAATCAAATAGGACTGTTTCAGTTTCTCCAATCATTTAAAGATGCCTGAGCAGTCTCTGTGCAGTTCCAAGAGTGATTTCCACATAATTGTTGCAATAACTTCATGTTTTGGGTTGGTATGAAAATATGGATTATTTCACCCTGTTTGTGCTATGCAGATGAACATATAAAGGCATCTTCCACAGGTAGAAGCAGTCTCAGTGTTCAGGAACCATCTATATAACGACTTTATGTTAGGCAGCCAGGATGCTAATTGGAGAAGCACTACCTGGCTTTGCAAGATGATGGGGCTGTTTCTGCATTAATGAGGAAGGTAATATTTAAACTTGAGGTTGTAACAGAAAAGCCATGCACTGATGATCATATCCTGCACTGTTTGTGCTGAGTAATGCACAGCAGATGTTACAGGGCAGCTTAATTTTGGTTGGTTTTTTTTTTTTAACTGTAACATTTTGAATTTCTTGAGGAGGGGAAAAAAAAAAACCCAGAAGATAATATGGAAATGTATTTGCTTAAATTTAGGGTGTAGCTGAGAATCCCATGGTGAAGTCTGTTCTTGATAAGACCAAGCATTCAGTGGAGACCATGATCACAACGCTGGATCCTGGCATGGTTCCATATATCAGTAAGTGTTTATGGTAAACCATCCAGTGTTGCTTGTAAAATGCTGGAGAAACTACTGCAATAGCACACTACTTTTACACTTGAAGTGTAAAAGCATTTCAGTTACAGCTTGAAAATTAATAGGAAGGAAAAGCTTTGTGTTACTCAGCATTTTTTTATTTTACTGAAGGACACTGCATGTCACATATAGCTGACCTGAGAGTAAAAGGAAGCAAAAGGCACCATTTGTCCAGGGTGTTGGTTTGGTTTGGCGTGATTTTTTTCCACTAGCAGCCTGATAAGCAGCCCTCCCTCCTAGGTGTGCCAGTACCAACCTTGCTCTGACGAAAAGAGCTGGTCAGGAAACAGCTAAGACTGAGAAGAAACCATTAAAATGATTTTTTTTATTATTTTGTTTTCCTGAGATTTTTTTTTTCAGCTGAACCTTTTAGGTGGCCCAGCTAACTACTGCTGCATTTTTGTTTTAGTGCAGAGGACAGGGGAAGATGACCTAATTATTGGACAGTAGTTCATTTTATTACATTTAAGGGAAAATTTCCCAGCAGCTGTCTAGTGAGGAGATAGTGGGAATAAAACCAGTGAGGCCAGCCAGCAGTGCCTTCTAAAGGTATTTGAGAAGAGTTTCAGGATGCAGTGCAAAGCTACAGTAAATATTGGTTATGCACAATTTGGTAAAGAGTATTTAAGGTTTCTATTGCAGTCTATTGACTTTTAAAAGTCCCTTTTTAGAAACAGGATCTGTTGGTATCCTGGATAGTTTGACTCAGTGTTTGTAGACAGAAAAACTGTATCAGGAGGAGGAAGTAATTTTAATAAAATGCTTTGTCTGTAGGATTTAGGTTAAGTAAACTAAGTCAATGGTTACCTCAAAGCTCTCTAAAGTCCTGTGTGAAAGGGAAGCATCTGTATATATCTTGGCCATTTATGTACTGCGTTGGTTTTGTAGTTGCAGGTTGTGAAAATGGGGCAGAAGTTTGTAAACTTAGCCTTGTACTTCCTTGTGGAAATGTATTTACACAAATCATGTCCTCAACAATAATGCCACTTCTCTCTGCTCTCCCTCCATTACTGCAATGCCAAAGGAATTTTGTGTTCCTCGTGCCAAACCCTGAAATTGCCAAAGCTTCTGGATGAGATGGTTGATTTTTTTTTCTTCTCATCTGGGCAAATAGTATTTCTGTAATCTCTTTCTTGAAAAGAGCTGAACTGTTTCCATTGGCACATTGTGAAAATGTCATCAGAGCTGCACTCCTGGAACAGACAGGTTCTCTCTAGATAGGAAATGGTCACCTCATAAGCATAAACAACAGTGCTTTTACAATAGCAGACAACAGGGAATATTAAATTAAATATGGAACTGTCATTTTACTTTATAATGCACAAGGTAAATGAAATTTCACAGTCAGGTGTCAGAGCTTAACTTGATGTAACAGTTCTGCCTCTGAATTTGCCAGGGTGCATTTAGTTCTTTTATTTTAGGCTTCCATTTTACTAGATTTTGTCACAAATGGTTTCTTTTAACCCATGTAATATCTTTGTTTCAGTTCTGTAGTATCTCTGATGAAAAAAAATATGCATTTGATATTTGATGATCCGTAATACAGAAGAATATGTTCTGTATTCTGCAACCAAGCATGAGGCACAGTTGCCATTCTTAAAATTGTTAGGCAGTAATTTACTAGGTGTGTTATGGATTAGCTTTTAGTTTCATTAAAAGCTTTTTAACAGTATTTCTGTTCCTAAGCAGTCAGGCAAGACTAACTTCAGTAAAAGCCTGCAGTCAATTTTAAGCAGTTGTTTAATTATGTTAAATTGGTTTATATCAAGAAGGAATCAATGAAGAAGTATACTCTCAATTATTTTTAGACCAGTAGTTGCACATGGTTTAAAACAATTGCTCCAAGTTCAGTGATCTGTACACCTAATTCCATTCAGCAAAGCAATTGATAAATAAAATTATAAAACATTACCCTAAACCCCCAAATTAGTAGGTTTTACTACTATTCTAACCTATCTGGTGATTATTCATAAAAATAAGATGATATCTGTAGCTGAGGTCTGTGAGTAATACAAGCCAAAACATTAAATTTTTTTTCATTAAAAGTTAAGTTTTGGGTTTACCCTTATCAGTGGGGGAAATTTTCTTGAATCAGGATAAATACTGCAAACTCTGTAAGCTCGTGTGGTTGATGCAGTTTACTTAGGCAGCTTTCTCAGATGTCATAATCCACATTTGAGACAAGATTCAGCTGTTCTTGAGAAAGCTGCTCACAGTAGGGATGGGTTTTATGATGTGTTTCTACACAATAAAAGTGATCCAGCTGTGATAGACAGATGGGAGGTGTGATTGAGTCATCTTTAGTTGTTTTAGATTTCTTTTAATTCATTAAATGTTTTGTTTCATTCTGAAAAAGTTTAGTGAAAGTTCCTGCTTCTTTATGGAGATACAACCCTATGGAAAATGTTAGAACTATGTACAAGTTCCACAGATATTTAATATCTAAAAAGAGCAATACAATTATACCGAAATTCACATTCCAAGGACAACTAAAAAGTAATGAGAGCCTTTCTTTTAAATCTTGTGTAATTTGGCAGCTGTTCACTGGATTTTATGACCTGCATCAGCATTCTTGGTCCCATTTGTAAGTGTTTGCAGTATTCCTTGCTGCTTCACAGAACACCAGAACATCCTTGGAAATGGATATCTTGAGTTATTTTCCTAAATGTCTGTGAATTCTCATGTTAAATGAGTTGTATGATTTTTTTTCGGGTGCTGAACCTGAAAATAGGTGAGTTCCTGTTGCGTGTCTTCCATCCTTTGTATCCCTTAGTTATTCATCTGAGTTTAGTTCCTAAGTTAAATGACTTCTGCTTCGTGGAAGAACTATTGTCCAGTGCATGAGAGAGAAAAAAGCAGCTGGAGAAGGTGTAGAACTGTATTTGAACTATCCAGCAGTGGGAAGGAGGAATGTTCCAAGCATGGATGTATTTTTTACAGACCATTTTACAAAATTGTTTTGCAGGAACTGGCGGAGAGCTGGACATAGTGGTTACTTCTAATAAAGAGGTGAAAGTTGCAGCAATTCGGGATGCCTTTCAAGAAGTCTTTGGGATGGCTGTAGTGACTGGAGAGGCTGCACAGTCCAACATTGCACCCCAGCCTGTGGGCTATGCTGCAGGCTTAAAAGTAAGTTGATGTAGAGTAGTAGCAAAGAGAAATTCACCCAGAAGGATCTCATTTTTGGTAAAGAAAAGGTCAGTTTCTGGGATAGGTAAACATTTTCTTTGGGAGTTTTTTGGTCTTCTTTGTTGTTGTTTGTTTGGGTGGGGTTTTTTGGTTTTGTTTGGTTTATTGTTTTGTTTTTGTTTGTTGTTTTGTTTGCTTTGTTTGCTTTGTTTTGGTAATTTTTTGGGGGGTTGTTTTTTAGGGGGTTTTGGGGTGGTTTGGTTTTTTTTTTTGCTTAGTTGGTTTTGTTATTTTGTGGGGTTTAGGGGTTTGGGGTTTTTTGTCTTTTTTTTTTGTCTCAGTTTGGATCATTAGATCAGTTTAAAGCTCTCTGTTTGAAATATTGTTGAGGTTTTCTTCAAACACATTCACAGCAAGTGAAGAGTATTTATGTCAGTGTATTATGCCATTTATGTCAATTTCCTTATACTGTCATTGATTGCCATCACGTTTTGCATACATTGTGCTATTACTGTGGTTTTAAAGTATATTAGGCATTTTTTGAATAATCTGTTACCATGTTGGAAATGTTAGAAATTAAAAGAGATTCTCTTTTAATTTCTCTTTTTCTCCCTAGTGATTCTGTAGATCAAAGACAGTTTGATCAACACTTGATCTTCCTGAACAAATCTGTGTTCTCTTTGAAAAATAAGAATTCACTGTGCAGACTTGCAAACTGCTGTGCCACCCCAGAGGAAGGCTTAGCAAAGGTTGTTTCACCAGTTCTGGCCAATAGATCCTGAAAATCCTGAAAATAGCAGTTTCATATTCTGTTTACTAAATATAAGCAAAAATTCATGAAAAAGGAAGCCTTTCCTCCTAACTGTTGTGGCAGTGTTTGCAGAGGAGTAAAGCCTGTCCTCGTAGCAGTGTATTTATTATCTGATGCAATTTTATATTGAGATAAAAAAGAATAATGTGCATCTTCCTTTACTTATTTAACTCCTGCACTGTGTTGTATATTTCTGTTACAGCTTCAGAGGGATAACAGTTTTCAGGGAAATAATTCCTGTGTGTTAGTTGGATATGTACCACAACAAATGGATTCTTTCCCTTGCTCTTACAAAGTCGGTCCAAAGCTCTTAAAGACTCTAAACCCAAGAAGCCTTATATTGTAAAAATGTCAAAGTAATGTCAAAGTAACACAAATATACACTGATGCTTTAACTGATAGTTAAACTCTTCCAGGTTAGGAATTCTTTGCACACTACCCTGGGTATTTTTCTTGGAATGTAAAAAACTTAAAAATATTTAATTACCTTTGTCATAGGTGTTGTTACTGTTCGGGATTCCTGGTGATTCACTAGTTTGGGTTGTTGGTTTTTCCTGTTGAGTCATTTTGAAAAGTGTGTTCAGGGTCTTTTGGGGTGGATCTGCAAGCATGGCACGGAGCTGTGGTTCAGAACTTTGTCTAACAGCTTGTGCTGCTGCTCAGGGAGCCCAGGAGAGGATAGACAGCCTGCGCCGGACGGGAGTCATCCACGAGAAGCAGCCTGCTGTGTCAGTGGAAAGCTTCATTGAGGAGCTGCTTCCTGACAAGTGAGAGCCTTGGATTTATTCCAGGGGGGTGAGGACACGTTGGGAATATTCCTTGTTGACTCAAAGCCTTTGTAAGGTCCTGGACAGGGGAGGAGAGGATTAAACAGAGGAGAGGAGAAGTATTTTGGCAGGCTTGGTTTCGGTGATGTTCAGTTTTCTGTTCCAGGCATCTTGAGACCTTAATATCAAAAAACCTTTGTCAGGCTTTTGTAGATTCACAATGTAAAAACACAGTGATGTGAACTGGAAAAATTAAGGACCTGTGAAGTTTGGAATTTGGCTAATAGTTTGTGGACTGTTGTGTGCATCCTGCCTTCTCTCTTTGAAATTGTATCAAAAGAGATGTTGGGAGATATTCTGGCCTTTAGAAGTAGATGGTTTTATCAAATGATGTATTTTCTGTTTTCTTTTCACTGAGAATGTACTTACTGCATCTAACTTGTGCTGCCCAGACATAAAAATGGCGTTTCAAAATGCATTGCAGCTTGATTTGTAATATGTTGTTTGATGGCAGTTCCTGAAGCAGCTTTATTCTTAAAGTCCAAAACATTAGGAACAATGCTGTGTTTTTCTTAATGCAAACTGAAATAGTTTTCTTCTACTGGTTGCTATGCTTGTGCATGTCCAAAGGAGAGGAGTTTCAAGGAATCATCCGCCACTACCAATAATGTATGTCATAGTTACTCCTCTGTGAAAAGTCAGTAAAACATCTAAATCAGACTAGTGGAAGTAAATACTAAACAAAAATTAAAACTCTTCCTTCTTCTATTTACTTTAGAAAATTCCTCATTCATATTGCACTAAAAATACTAAATGTAAAAATAGGCCAAAATGAGAGTACCTGTAAAAAAAAAAAAAAAAAAAAAAAAAAAAAAAGCCCATCACATGCATAAAAATGCAAACATTAGAAGACAAGAAAATACCAGTAACTTCGTTACTGATTGGAAGCAAGTTGTATTGAACCACCAGGCTTTCTCAGCAGTCTTTAATAGCTGCCAGTCAAAGTGTTCCAGTGCTGTATTCCCTGCTAAAAAGATGATGGAAGTGCTTCTTCCTGTCTGGCTCCACTAAACTATTACCATGAAGCTTATGTGGCCCAGACAGCAGAAATGTTTCTCTGAATAAATCATTTAAATGGTTGTTAAAGCATTAGACTTGGCAAAAAGTCTTCTGAATGTAGAACGTGAACGATAAAATAGACAGTTTTCTTAAACATTGTTAGGGAAGGTTATTTGAATGAAAAATATTCTTTGAAAGATTGAATGAAAACGGCAGCAGAATAACTATGGCCAAGGGATTGTGTCTGTCCACACACCTGCCCCTCCAGCTTTCTTTCGTTCTTTGATTTGTAAGTTTCATGTAATTTGTATTTCTGTGTATTTTATGTATTTTACATGCATACACATGCACTATCATGAGAGATAGATGGATAGATGAAATAAAAAACTTGCATATCACTGCAGGTGGTTTGACATCGGATGTCTGATAATTGAGGATCCAATTCATGGAATTCACCTGGAAGCATTCACTCAAGCAACACCAGTGCCTTTACAGTATGTTCAGCAGGTGAGTTTCCAGTTTTCTTACCAATGAATAGCTGAGACATAAGGCTGAAGTTTTAATTTTAGTTATGATGTCAGTTCTTACTGGAAGTTACTACACTTAAATGTTTTCATTTGTGAAATGAAGATACAAAATATTTTTGCATCATGTTTATGAATTAATCTTTAGACATTCATAGTAAAGCTTTTCCTAGTCAAGAATCTCATTCTGCAGTATCTGTCATTTTGGAGCACGAGTTTCACTCTCATATTTAAGAAGAAGAAATGCTAACCCAGCAGACAGCATGCTGTACTTTCTGAAAACTCATTCCTAAAAACAAAAGATTCCCATTTTTCAGATTAATGCTTGGACTTGAGTCCCCTATAAACACATAGAGTCCCACCGAAAAGATAAGGCTGATTTCAAATGTGCTATTCTGACAAGGATGTAAAATTCTGAAATCAAAAGATTTAAATCTTTTTGTGGAATACTGTGGTTTGTTTGATGGGAAATAATGGGACGAACTGCACTTAGTGTGCAGTTCTGAAATACCACCAAAAAAAGATTTCATGAGGTGGTTTGTTTTTCTTTGGGCACAGACTGGGAATTACTCCAGTCACTGCATGCTGCATGACAGCATATATGAGTCATGCTTTAGTTAACTCTAGTCTGAAAATTCTTTTAAAATAAATGTTTCCATGAAGAATTTATAACCAAACTGTTTGGGGTTTGATCCTCAGATGTTGTTTTGGGTGAGCAAATAGCAACTTTGGGGCTTTTTTCTGTAGCACCAATTTCAATAAGGTGAACATTTGTGGGGTTGGTTTTAGTTCTTATTTTCTTGAGTTCTTACAGCTTTGAAAGTTGATGAGTAGCAAAAGGAGAAACATGGCTCTGTCTCTCTGGTTTTACAAAATGTGTTCCAAAAACCAAGGAGAAAGACAGAAAAAATCCTTGAAGGCCTCTTGCCAATCTAAACTATTCTGCATATTTTAAAAAGCTTATATATGCTATTATTGTTGCAAAGACAGTAGTTTTAGGAAGGCTGGAACACACTGATGAACTTGATGTGTACTGGACACAGACCAACCCAAATTAAAATCTGTATGAAGAAGGATGCCCAGGATGAGTGTCAGACCAGAGAAATGCCACGATGCTTCCCCCTGTGTTCCCCTTCTGGTTTCAGTTGCAGACCAGAGGAAGGGCTACAGATGTCATTTAGCTGGTCTTCTGTGAAGTCTTGGACATGAATGGAAGATGGATTTGATGGGTGGACTATTTAGGGGATAAGGAGTTGGTTGGATGGTCATGGTCAACAGCTCAGTGTCCTTCCTGATAGACATCAGTGACCAGTGGGATCCCTCAGGGGAACCCTATTTGGACCAGTGTGGTTTAATATCTTCATTAATGACACAGAGGGATCAGGGTACCCTCAGCAGGTTTGCAGGTGACACCAAACCAAGGGTGCAGTGACACATTCAAGAGATGGGGCCATCCACAGAGACATGGACAAGATTGAGAAATGGATCCATGGGAATCTCATGAGGTTTAACAAGGCAAGTGCTAGTGCCGCCCCTGGATCAGAGTAGCTGCAGGATCAGTCCAGGCTGGGGATGAATGGATATTGTATAAATATATATTTTTACTGATTCCATCTGTTGGCTGTTTTAGAAAACAAAACCACTTCGTGTTAATGGTAGTATGTTTTCACTCTCTTAAGTATCCTGTTTTAATTTGCGCTCTTCAGATGTTGTAGGGGATTTTGCTGTGTTTGAATCACCCAGACTGGGTCCAGGCCTCAGGCTGGATCAAGGCCTCAAGGCCTCAGTGGCGCAGATAGAAATTAAAGCCAAGAGTGTGTCATAGTTAATATTTTCACTTAAGGTGTGACAGGGGTTAAAGGGTTTTATAGTATAGTAATTAGTGTGGACACGGTAGCTACCTTAAACAGTTTATTAAACAACAAGTGTTTGCATTCTTTCTTGTTCTGTGTGCCAATGAGGGTTCATCTGTAAGTGTAAACTATACAGAGTGTATAAAACCTGCCATCTTACACGGAATAAAGGAGAAACGTAGCACTGACCATATTGGTTGTATCTGCGTTTGCTTAACTGACCACCCTTCTTATTAGAGCCCTGCTTTCCTTTAAGATGTTGCTTGGATCATGATACATAAAGATCCAAAAATTGGCTAGGCAAATTATGGGGCAGGCTGAAATTTGATTCTCACATCCTTTAATGTGCCACATAGGTCTGTTGATACAAGAATGATTCCTTGCACAAGTTGGTAAAAGCTGAAGACAGAAGCAAATCTACTAATTCCAAACTGTTTCAGTAATCACTTCTCACATCTTTACACACAGGCCAAGAGTCTCACCCCTCAGGACTACAGCCTGAGGTGGTCAGGGCTCCTGGTGACGGTGGGCGAGGTGCTGGAGAAGAGCGTGCTGAACGTGAACAGGACGGACTGGCACGCGGTGTTCACGGGCATGTCCCGCCGGCAGATGATCTACAGCGCGGCCAAGGCCCTGGCAGGGATGTACAAACAGCAGCTGCCACCCAGGACTGTGTGACAGCAGTGACACCCTCACACCAGGAATGCTGGGTTTGATTCTAGGATTGAAGTAAAACCCGTGTGTTCCCATTCTCAGCAACACAGATTTATAATTATAACTCTAAACCATTTCTACTTCTTGAGAAGAGAAGGTGATTCCCAGGAGTGGAAATGAGCAATTGCAGTTTTTAGCTAACGTGTGATTTCCAATATGATTCGTAAAACAAACATGTATTTATGACTGGTAGAGCAGCATTGCAGTTTTTTAACTGGAATGTACTGTGGTGTGACACCTTACCAGGCATTTGCTGAGATAGTTAGTATTCTTTCTAAAGGGGATATTTGTTTAGCTATTTCTATTATATTAGTAATATAAACATGTTGACAGCATAACATGTATGTTATATATGCATTTCAATCCAGAGAGACTGCCTTCTGTATTACATGTGGGTTTTGGGGCATGTGTTTAGGGGATACTTAACACCTCATTGTGTTGGTGTCTGTATATAGTTCTCAGGAGCAATGCCAAGTAGTCTCTACAGCATGTAACAGTGAGCTGCTGAAGAAGAGCACAAATCCATGCCCTGTTAGTTGAAGTCTTTGCTAAATAATTCCAAATTCTCATTTTCTATGCTGCATCTTACTGCTTTTTATGTTACAGTAATTAAATTCATTGCCAGCTGAAGAACCACAGACAAAATTTCAAGTCACTTCAGTGGGTTTTAGATCAGGTACTGCACTCCCCACACGGAATCATCTCAGCAGTTTGAATAACGTGATTTACTCAGTGCTTCCAGACTTCATCTGTTATATGTAATTATGTGATTTTTTCTATGTAGTTAGAGTTGTCAGTAATTTGATTATGGAAAATGGTGATGTGTGTATCACTTGCTTTGCTATTTTGCCTGCCCCATAATTTTCTAAACATTTCTAAGTCTAAAAGCTTCCATGATGTCATGAGCTCACTGTTTCTCATATAAGTTTTCAGTAGTGTCTGACTTTTGTGGCTATAAATATCCTTCATCCATGCTCACAGAATCTTAAATCTTTACTTAGAAATATGGAAGTAATTGTGAAGAAAATATTTTGGTAATAATACTTTTTTAAGAAAGAAAGAAAGAATAAACAAATACTTTTTGTTTGCCTTAAAGAAGCAGTTTTTCAGCTTATATGGCTTTACCTTTCTTAGATGCTTTTCAAGAACATTTTGTATACAATATACTGTTGAGCCAGCTCATATTTGTACCCAGTGGAAGCCTATTTCCATGTAATATATTTGGCCTTAATTGGCTTACTCTGTAAAGCAGTTGAATAAATGTTTTCCCTGGAGAATTGCATCTATTTTAAAGGCTTGGTTTTTATTCCAGATGGTGAACATCTTTATTGAAATTGTATTTGCATGGTCAGTTTGCACATTTGTCACATACTAAGCAAGCAAACCAGCTCTCAGTCTTGAGGTCCCTCATTGAGACTGCTTCTTTCTATGTTAAATCAAAAGGGTCATACAGAGAGTTTTCTTTGTTGTTATGCAGTAAAGGCATTTACTGTAATTTCAGTTTGCAGTGTATAGTAAGTTGAATGCTGCTGTTTTATCCCCTGCTTGCAGCGTGATGCAAAGGAGGACAACATGAAGTCATCAGTAGGTTTAGGTGCCTGGCATGTTTTCTTTCTTTCTCCCTTTCCTGGCCCTGGCCTTCACTTTTAAGATGTGAGAGGAGTAGAAGAAGATGATGTGGTCAAGTGAAATGTTGGGGTTTTTTTCTGGCTTAGTGAAGGTGTCATTATTTATTTTTGACAGCTCCCAGAAGAATTAAAATGGTGTTGCTTGCAACTACCAATTAGTTCTTTCCCTCTGGGGAGTATTACTTGCTTGTGTTTTGAAAAATAACATCCTCCCATGAACACCACAAGCTCAGTTTCTTCCCTGAGAGGCCTAGGGAAGGAAAAATGTCTGGACTATGATCTGGGAGGCTAAAAAGTTGAAAAAGTCAGAAATTGCTTCCTGAATGGAGGCATGCTTCTTCTCTCCCTACTTCACTCTCAGAACCAGTCTTAAAAGCACATACACAATATACAGCACACACAGAACAGACGACTGAGGATACAAGCATCATAAAGTCACCCTAGGACAGAGGCCTTGCTCAGGGTCTGAGTTACATGGATGAATTTTGAACCATGTTATGGAGACAGTTCAGCTTTTTGCCACCCTCAGGATTGTGTTGTGGGCAGTAATAAGAGAGGAAGCTCAGCAGGGGCGTTAAATTAAATACAGATCAATTTAGAAAAGCGGAGACACTTTGGACATTAACTTTTTGTTACAACTCTCAACAGCCACATCACGGCAGGGGGTGACTTGGAGGTGCAGCTGCAGAAGCCATTTCTGCCAAGTTTGCTCCAATATGAGTGTCAGAAGTCAAGAAAGTTACTATGTGTATTACTACTATACTACCATTTTTAAACTGTGTTTCACATAAAGGAACAGCCAAGCTCTTTGAGTTTGCATTACATTAAGAAGATGTGTGAGGTCCTTAAACTGAGATTCTTTAAAATGCTGGAAAAAGCTCTGCACTTGTTACTGCTTTTGTCAAGAAGTTCCTGCTCTGTTCCTGGCCTCAGTTTTTCAGCACAGCACTGCTCAGAACAGCATGGCTCTGTTAGAAAAACCATGGATATAAAACTTCCCACACACTTCTGTTGAAATTAGTCTGATAGCTTTCACCCAGCTGCCCCTGTCATGATTGGCCCTAAATGTCTGTGAAGGGATGGGATGTGTGGGGTCTGATGGAACAGCAATTACAGCTTGGTGGAACATCTTGGTCCAGAACCAGGGACAAAACAGCCTCAATAGCTGCTCATTCACTTTCCAGAGTGTTCTCCTTTAACAAAAGGTTTTTAGAAACAATACCAGTCACTCTTTTTAGACCCCTGCTCCAGCTGGGCAAGATAGTGGTGAGTTGCCACTCATCAGAAGAGGGCAAAGGAAAGAATAAAGTGTGGAAGGATGTGAAAGCAATCAGGAGAGTGCCAGGGAAACAGGAATGTCTGGTGAGTCCTGAATGCAGGAGCTGGAAGAGGGTAGTTGAGAAATCAGGAATACGGAATAACTCGTTTCAATTTTGGCCAGTTTTAGAAGAGCACAAACACAAACATGCAAACCTTGCAGCAGAGACTTTTAGCACAGATGTGATTCTGTATCTGTCTAGTGAAGTTTACAAGTTGCTTTTGATGTTTACCCCTCCATGAAGCATAGGGGGAGGTTTTTCAGGGGCTTTTTTTCAAGTGGGAGATTTCTGAAGGACCTCTGTAGGTATAAACCTGGGAAAATGAGAATTTTTGAAACAATTCTTAAGGATATTTGTAAAACTATCCCCTTTTTCTTCATAATACTAATCTTTGCAGATGAAAGTAAGACATTACCATTGAATAGTGTTCACTCTGCAACACAGAACTCCATGTTAAGTTTGCAATTACATTTAATAATTTTGACCGAACAATTAAAAAAAAAAAAAAGCTTTTCTTTATTTTCTACTGGTAGCAGAAACAGGAAAACGTAGTAAATTAAACATTCTGTATCCCATGAAAAGTTGTAAACAGCCTTAAAAGCAAGAGTAAAATAGTTTCAAACTTGATTGATTTTCTGGTGTAGATTTTAACTTCAACACTTCTGTCTGTAACCTATCAAGAACTCATATTTTGACATCCTGAATCCTGGAGCCATTTGGCTTTGACTTTATGGCTTTGTTCCACCTGCAGTTACATAATTCAGAAAAAGCTGTTCCTATAAAACTAATGGTGAATGGATCTGGAGTTCCTAAATAAAAAAGGGGCCAGTTGGTATGATTTATCATCTCATTGTGCAGAATTCTGTCAAAGCTTTGGATACTCCAGCCAGCTGATTCTGCAAAGTGGCCATAATATGGCTTGTCAACTAAATTGGGAATACACAGTGCTGCAGAGGAATAACTGGTCCAAAAACACTCAACAGACGCTTATGAGCTAACACAGGAAAATTTCATGTACTGGAATAAAAGGAGATGTAACTTTAAGGTTACAGGAAGAGAAGATATTTCATGTTGAGAAAGTGATTTCTAACTGTCTGCATTCCACATGTGTGAGGAAAGGTATCTGTGGCCTCCTCTGTAAAAGGGAAAGTACCTCACAGAAGTAAGGGAGAATGGAGGTAATTTGGTTTTCCAAGATTATGTTGGCTGTTTTAATACAAAATTGCATGGAATTATGTGCTATACTTGGGGGTTTTGGTGTTGACCACAAAAACATGCATCCTGTTACAGAATGCTCATGACATGAGTGAATGTGATTTTTTTTTTTTAAATAAAAATTTTGGTATTGGAAATTACATATCAAAACTTTCAAACTTGTTTTAGTCCTTGTTGTCAAGTCAGTGCAAACAGCCTGTATTTGATAAAGATTAAATTAAAAATTAGCTACTGCTGTAGTTTCGTTGTGAATAATGCATTGAACCACTCAGTCAAGTACCTCTCCCAGCTTAGTTTTGTTTGGGAGTTCTCTGAGTTTGGAAAGTTTCCACTTGCCTTAGCTTGAATATTTGTGTATTCATGCCTTGTAGTTGAGTTCATCGCTGTGAGAAGGACCCTAATTTATTTTTACCTCAAGTATCATCTGTTCTCTCTGCTTTTACAATAAGACATTGAAAGCACAGGACCCAGGGGATTGTGTAATCCTTAGATTTGCAGGAGCAACCATTGCAAAGTAAGTGTTGAATGTTCTGCAAGTTCTTGGAAAAGTGCAGTTCTGTTTAGGTGTTTTGACCAGTAGTGGGATTCTGAATAGCTGTGCCATCCAACAAGAGGTGACAAACAGTATGTGGCTTAAAAAGAATTCCCAGGCAAACAGCAGCAGAACTCCCTAGAAAACAGCAGCAGTGTTAAGAAAGAATTCCCAGACAGACCAATTATATAATAACAATAATATTATATATAATAGTAATAGTATTATTACTGATTGTACTGTTAATAGTGGTGGACTTGAGATGCTGCTCTTGTACAACAGAGTTACGCACCTGCAAGACAGATACTGAAATTAGTTACTTTGATAAAATGCATTAAAACTAAAAATCAACAAACTTGTGTCTGAAAAGGAAAGGGCAGGAGAATATTTTTAACATAATGGGAGTTGCTGTAATCAATAATTGCACTATTACCTGGTTCTTTTTGTTTGTGATTCTCAGGGTATTTGCAGAAGTGAACATCACAATATTTAGAAGGTTGTAATTGTGATAAAATAAGCCTTTTAAGATTTGTTCCCTTATCTGATGCACATGAAGCAGTATTGGCAAAGTCCACATATTAATTGCATAAATCCATAGGTTTGAATGCACACTTTCAGACAAAGGAAGCAGAAGGAGTGCTGTCTTGTCTTAGATTCATTTCTAGTAGTGAAGTTTGTCCTGCTATAAAAGAGGAAGTTTTACCAGCTTGCCCACAAAAGACCTCTGCTGCATTTTTGAAGTACCCGTTTAATTTATTCTGCTAATCTCAGTTTTCCTTTCACTCCAGGCTGTTTATATTCTGTATACAAAATTTGGTCTCTGTTTTCTTCATAAGGAAGCCCACCTCGTTTTGTTTTGTTGAACAAAACATGATGGTTTTAGTCAGTCTCAGTCCTTTGCTAGTTTAAATCAGTATTGTTTTATTAACATAAGTTAATTATTAACAGCAGTTTATGTGGGATGATAAGGTAGCTCCACATTTTCATGATTTTATTTCATTTAAAGACAGCAGGTCATGAGAGGATTTTTTTTTTGTCTAACAGCAAAGCATTGCTCCCATACACTTCATTGAACAGGAAAAAAAATGTTTTCTTCACAGTTTGTTTTGACTTTTGAGTCATGGCAAAACAAACTGGGTTTGAATCCCCATCTAAGAAAAACTTAATAAAGCCCACAGAAACCTAAGATTGCTCTTAGTTTTGAGAACTGAGAGCTCAGATGCTGCCCAGAATTTCCCCAGAAATTAGTCTGTCTACTCATTGGCTGTGATGAAACCCACCCTTCTTCTTAGTGCTGGATGAGCTCATCTGGAAGTGAAAGAGCTGAATAAACCCTATTCTGTGAGAGCAGATCCTTCCAGTCAGTGTTGACACGTTTTCAAGATAGACTTGGGCAAAATGTCCTGCATCTGCCACATCCTTCCAACTGTGTAGCCTAATAACCTTTGAATTTAGTTTTTTAATGAAAGGCGTGCAGTTGCTGAAGGTTTTTTAAAACCATTCGAAGTACCTACTCAGAAAAGTCCTACTTGTATGGGGAAATTCTAGCAAATTTTAATAATCCAGCATGAATAAAATAGATAAAACAATGATTTGCAGTGCATGTCTTTTTCGGAAGTTTCCTATACTAGGAGGAAAATGTTTCTTGGTAAAGGATGTAACTGTGTCTTCTACACATCTTCCTTCTGTGTTTGCACTTAGTACTATTCATAATCAGCTTTAGTACTGTAATTCTGTATTAATTTTATGGGTTGCATATGCCATATACTGGGCTGAAAGCATTTTGGCCTTCTGAATGTGTAATCCTTCAGTGTGTATTCTCTTCTGGGTACTCCTCTGAAAGGAAGATGAGCTACCTTGAAAGCCGTCCTGTAATTACCCACGTGAGGGATACTGAGGTCAAAAAACAAGAAAGGGAGATCACAAGAGGTGCCAGACTCTTATGTAAACTGTGCGGATAGAACAGGTGGGTGTATCTGGTGTGTCTCTCTGCTGAGCACAAACACCTGCATAAATCTGCTGTATCCTGCTTCAGCTGAAGCCAAGGACAGTTCTTTTGCCATTGCACAAGCAGAACTGTTGAAAATTAAAAAAAAAAATAAACCACAAAGCATGTGATACATGTAGATATTAGGTGAACATCGTCTTGGTGACTTAAAACTTGCTTGCACTGAGGGTGGTGGATCCAAGACTTCCCCAGGAAACCTGTTCCAGTGCCCAACAACCAGTGAAGAAATTTTCCCTAATATCCAAAACCTCCCTAATATCAAAAGCTCTCCTGGCCCAGCCCAAGACCGTTCCCTCTCCTCCTGTCCCTGTTTCTGGGAGCAGAGTCTGACCCCCCCAGCTGTCCCCTCCTGTCAGGGAGCTGTGCAGAGCCAGAAGGTCCCTCCTGAGCCTCCTTTTCTCCAGGCTGAGCCCCTTTCCCAGCTCCCTCAGCTGCTCCTGGGGTCCAGACCCTTCCCCATCTCTGTTCCCTTCTCTGGACACTCTCCAGCCCCTCAGTTCCCTGTTGTGAGGGGCCCAGAGCAGACCCCAGCATTCGAGGTGGTCCCTCAGCAGTGCCAGCACAGTCACGGTCATTGTCCTGCTCGTGCTGCCACACCATGGCTGGGACAGCCCAGGGGCCATTGACCTTCTTGGCCACCTGGGCACCCCTGGGCTCATGTCCAGCTGCTGTCACCAGCACCCCCAGCGCCTTTTCCAGCTTTCCAGCCACTTTTCCCCCAGCCTGGAGCTGCAGGGGCTTGTTGTGACCTAAGAGCAGGACCCAACATCTCATGCTGTTGTCACCCCACGGGCCTATGCTTCCCCAGATCCTTCAGTTGGGCCTCTTGGCGGTAGGCGGTGTCACATTTACCAACTTCCAGTCACCTGGGGCCTTCCTGGGTTGCCAAGACTGCTGGTAAAGGGACGAAAGTGGCTCAGTGAGGCCTTCCACCATCTCCTTCAGTATCCTGGGGTGGATCCCATCCAGCCCCACAGATCTGTGGTTGTCACAAGCTGAACACAAGTCACATAGGACATTACTGACCCCTTCTTGGTTATGGAGGTTTCATCCTTTATTCTCTTTCCTGAGGGTGGGTACCGCACCTCAGCCTTTTCCTACTCCTTTGTCACTGTGTTTCCCCCTGCATCTAACATAGATTCTTCTTGTCCCTCCTTTGGATGCTGAGGTATTTGTAAAAATATTTTTGTTTGTTACAGCAGTAGCCACATTAATTCCTGATTCTGGCCCTGGCCCCTCTGAATCATGAAGCAGAGCACAGGATGGCATAAACCAGTGGTACCTCTCAGTATGCTGTGCTTGCACCTCTTCCCCAATTCTGCTTGTTTACTGATTTAAGTGCTGCCCAGAGTCTAGTTTACTGATGCTTCTTTAACAAAGAATCCCACTGGTTTATTCATCATGGACACAATCCTGAGGACCTGGTAACAAATGGCCTGGTTTAAGCTGGAACTTTTTAAACTGGCCCACCAAATGAAGAGGTTATAGTTGCCCTACCTATAGAAGCTTAGGCAAAACAGGGCAGGAATTGTACTCCCATCAAAAGCCTGGCTGTTTCTATTACTTTGATCACACACATATACGTATACGACTTCATGTATACATGAGTATTAATTTTTTAATGTATTTTCTATAGTATAATAAAAAGTGTATGTATAAAGAAGGCAAATCAGCCTCCTCATTTGAATGCTTTGCCTTTTTTTCCCCTCCTAAACTGTAAGAGCTGTGTAGAAGAGACTGTGTCACAAGAACAGTTCTAAACTGTGACACACAACCATTCATGGAGCCTTGGGCTTCAAGAAGATAAGTTTCTGCAAAAGGGAAGGAAGGCTGGCTTTGCTGTGCTTTTCTTTTGCTAATCCAGATTAGTAAAAAGTTTTTTTGGCACAGCAAGTCCTTAAAAGTGTCAGCGTGACTTGATTAGGGCTTTGCTATATGGGGTGATAACCTGTTTGCTCCAGATATGAGAGATGCTGTCAATGCTTCCGTGTCTGAGGCAGAGTAAGACAAATGTAGAATTCCTGCTTCTCTCCTTGTTTCTGCACATTTTGCATTATGGTTGTATGCATTTGGGGGAGCATTTCAGAATTTCATTTCAGATTTCATTTCTCCCAACATACAGACCTGATCCTAATTCATTGCCTGTTTAATTAAGAATGCCTTCCGGAATCACATGACAAGTTGTGGTCACTTCTGGACTCTTAACGCTTGGTGAAACATGACCACTTGTTTTCTTTAGTTTATATCTCCACGTTGGATGTTTGGGCTGTGGCAGTGAGACAGACCACAGGGTATCATTTTGAATAAAGTTAATGTGCTGTTGCTATCCTCAGTAATGGATTCTGATAAGCATCGTGGACCTGCTTTAAAGAAACACTGATACCCTGCTTGTTTGAAGGTCATTTTGACCTCCCTAGAAAACTTGCTGGGCCAAAGCTAAATGTGTTTGTTCTCTGGCGGGAAACACATGGGGCAAAAGGAGTCAATGCATTGCAGCACCTTACATTTGCTAAGAGGACACGCACCTGTCACATGTATTTTTTTGTCCAGATGTAGAGTTTCTGACAATTTGGAAGTGAGCACAAACTGTTCCACTCCTTTATTTCTGCTTCTTCACATGGGTTTGCTTTCAGGCCACCACTCAGTCTGAAACTTGCCAGGGTGGAGCTCCCATCTCAAGCGGGTCAAAATGTCTGGTGACCATAAGGAGATCATCATCTCCTCCATATTCTATTTCAAGGTTAAATATTTTATGGTTTTTTGTGTATATGGGCGTGTCTGTGTGTGTGCGCGCTTCTATGCGTGCGTGTGTATATTTGTATATTAATCAAAGATAAAACTGATTTCTTCTTTTCCTCTTAAGGAAGGAATCTGTTGCTTTGTCCTTGAGGAAAGACAGTGAAAATTTTAGTATCAAATAAACTCCAGTGGATGATGTGTTCACACCATTTTGGAATATTAGAGCAAAAGAGATTCTGTCTGTGTTTTAGAAAAGGTTCTTTTATTTTAACACAGGGAGAAGTCATGGCAGCTAGCAGTACAGATCTGAGGCATTAAGGAAATTCTTAATAGCCAAGGAAATTTTAACTGCCAAACACCTTAATAATGTGATTTTTTCCCCCCAAAAAAATTGGTTTCATTATTGCAAATGCAAGATTTTAAGTGAATGTAGTTGTTTGTCCCTAGAAAAAGCTCCTTACAGGAAGCCAGAGAGTAACAATTTGTCTCCACATGATGGCACTGGATGTCAGAAGAGTAGAGTCCAGCTCTTTGAGGAAAAACTGACTTTAATTAGCCAGCAGCAGGGAGAAATTCTGCCTGCCATCTGACACATAAATGCTAGGCATGGTTTGAAAATCTGAGCTCTCCTGGTCAATCATGAATCTGAATGGAAGAGCTCAGTAATTGCAATAAAAAGTACATGTAGCTGCTGTCAGCATTAGCAGTGCAGTAACTTCTGCCTGAAAGATTTTGGTGTGTTCCAAAAATTGTTTCCCACTGGAAACATTGTCCTCAAGACAGTACCTCAGAGATAACTCAGGTGTCTGCTTCCTGTACCTTGGTCAACTCCATGTAAAAAGTACTCTTGCAGTTTGATGGGGCTGTAGTAAAATCCTAGTGAATGTCTCTCTTAAATTGATAGGAAATGTTCAAAAAGTAAGTCTTGGACAAAAGAGACATGAAAATAATGAAAGTATTTGGACAGATAATTTTAATCTGACTATGGAGGTATCATAAGTAAAATTGGCTAGGTCAGTTTTGCTTTATAACTAAACAAACCAAAGAACTCTAATAAAAATCAAAATTATCATTACTCTTAGATGATGCACTTTCCCATCTGCAGGAAATCTCTCAATTTCTTATATTTTCTCCTGTTTCTGCAGATATTTCTATAATTAAAACAGTCATTTCTTTTCAAGGCCTCAGAAATATCTTGCTCCTTTTTATTTTTTTTCTCCTTGAATTTTTTTCTTCTTGGGTGGATTTTTTAGCACGTAGCTCCAAAGAAAGGAAAACTCACTAGATCAACTGTGCTAGACAGGTATTTTTAAACTGAAGAAATTAATTAAAACCAAATTCCTCTGTATTTCACATTTAACCCACTCCTTGGAGATCCTTAGATAGTTTAAATGCATATAAAAATTGGGGAAGTATAATTGATTCCAGCAGTATTTAGCCAGTTGTTTCAGACTTCTGGAGAAAATGCTGGAAATAATGCTTGTTTAATAAAAAGTCTTCAATAGAAGCTGTGGCAGATAAAATTCATGCCCATAACTTCCACTAGCCACATTTATCAGTATCATCTCTCTCTGTTCCAAGTGTGACTCCAAACTATGTCAATGTCAGCCTTGCTGCATTAATAGTTCTTCTTCTCCTGTAAGTTAAATAATTTGAAGAACTCTTCTCCCTCTAATACAGGAGAGACCTCCTTTTTTTGGACTTTCGGCTGGATGGAAAATAAAATATGTGGCACCACGTGGCAACAGTGAGCATCATGCCCAGGGAGGTACAGCCGCCGGCAAGGAAACAGACGCAACAAGTCTGTCTGTTGTGTTAAGCACGGGAGTTCATTTTATTTCTCCCCTCAAGCCAGGGAGGGAGGAGAAGGCAAAGAAGAGGCTGCAGGTGCAGAGTGGTGGGGTTTTATCGGGTATTGCAAGGGAGGAGTCTCAGGGTTTGGGGCAAGGGAGGAGATAACAAAAGGAGAGTAAGATCAGAATTCAACTCCTCAGAACGGGAGAATTCCACAAAAGTACAGTTTTCCAGCTTTTTAAAAAAGAAATATACATGAGAAAAGACCAGCCTGTTAAGTATCTCAGTGTTGTGGATCTTTGCAAAGACATTTATATATGCATTTGGCCTGAATGTTTCACTGGATTAGATGTAGGTGGTGATGTTTTTCAGAGCTCAGTCATCAGTCCTGGCTAGTTATTTCTCTGCTAATGAAAAAGAAAAGATCAGGTTTCTTTCTGTCCCTATTCACCCCACTCTTATTCCTGTTCAGGAATCCATCTAGATACAAAATCTCCACTTCCTCCAGAGTGCACAGGAACTCTTGGGAAACAACACCAAACAACAAGAACAACAACAAACCCACCCCACAAAACAGAACAAAACAAAACAAAAAAACCAAAACACCACCCTAACCAAGTCAAACAGAAAACAACAACAAAAAGAAATTTTCAAAGTGCCATTTAGTCCCATCCTGTTGCTGCTGTGGAAATACAAGTTGTGGTTCACAAACAGCCACTGAAACAAGAGGAAGCGCCTGGATCCCAGCACAGCTGGCAAGGAAACATGTGCCTCATGTCCGTCTACTCCAATGAAAGCTGAGAGGCTGCCTGACCTCAGGGTGGGGAAACCCTGTTCCTACCACCATCCTCACTGGCAAAATGTCAGTGATCACCCATTTGGGAACAAATTTCCCCAGAGGGAGCACCCATGCCCACCAATCCAGCATGTTCACAGTGCCAAATTGCCAAATTTTCATCTCTCCTTCAGTGACTACTGTAAGGAGTTATAAAATTAGAGTAATGCACTGTCCTGCATCCTCAATTTTATGTTGTCTTACTTTTTACATATTACTATCAAACAATATGAATTTCAACCAGTTTCCTAGATAAAAGCTGGGAAAATCAGACTAAGTAGTTTATTAAGCAGAGGCACTTAGGATAGACTGTGGGAATTAGAGAGGATGGTTCTCTTCTAATGCTAAAGTTGTGCTTGCACTTCTTGATTAAATTAGAGCCATGTGGGGCCATGTTTACACTCAGTCATCTTATATTTTCCCAGGGCTGCATGCACATTCTGTGGAAGCAGAAAATAATGAAATATGAATGTATCATCTGACAAGATTTAGTAGTGCACAGCTTTTTCTGGTTGCTTGTTTAATGTCTTTTTCTCCACAGAAATGAGTAAGGATTTAGTTGGTTAATGTTATTGTTCACATAAATATCTGAACTATCTTTTTTTGCTGGGCCCACCCATTACCAGCACGGGCTGATGAGACTCAGAGTTTCCTCTGTGAATCCATCTCTAAAGGAAGAGTTTCCTCTATTACTTTAGAGTTGGATAACGATATGAAGGCACATCTAAGTAATCTAATTTAAGTGCTCCAAGTCATTATCTGGAGTACTTGTACTCATGTCCTGATCAGATACATACTTCCATTCACTTTTTAGTCAATTCTCAGCTTGAAACAGGAGTTTTCCATTTGACCCTGTGTGCATAACAGGTGTCTCTATTTTAAAATTAAATCAAGTTTCAGTTATTTTTGTCCTCAAGTTTACTCACTTCTTATATGAGAAGGTGTTCTCTATTCACAAATATCTTTGTGCTTTACCTCTCCTATTTTATTTTGCAAGTGTATTAAGACTTCTGTGTGTTCACTGTTTCTCTTCTATATACGGAATGGAGAAAAAAGTATCAGCATGCTCAAGTTATTCTTAGGGCTAATGTCCAGATTTATTCTTTACCAAACACTATGACACCAGTCACTGTACTTGCATTTATCTTCAGTAAGGGCATAAGCTGAAAGCAGAAAATCACTTCTGGTTTTTTCTGGGTTCTTCCTCCAGATCTTTCATCTAAGCTAAGAGGCTTAAGGACTCAGGTAGTCCATCCATTGAGAAGGTAAAGCTTACCAACAACTACCTCATTCTGTTGTGCTACTTCTGCTCTTTTCCCTCCAGGGAGAAAATTCCTTCCCTTGGAGATAATCTTCTTTGTCAGTCCTCCACAACACACTTTGGATTGGCACATTCTTCTGTAGCACTAGGGCTTTCAAGTCCATTTTTGTTAAAAGGCCATTTTGTGTTGTGGTCCCTCTTAAACTTTTTCCTGCTCAGTTCCTCTTTTCTTGAGTCCTAATCTCCATTTTGTCAAAATCATAGGATCATAGAGTGAAAGGATCATGGAATGGTTTGGGTTGGGAGGGACCTTAAAGCTCATCTTATTCCAGCCCCTGCCATGGGCAGGGACACCTTCCACTCTCCCAGTTTGCTCCAAGCCCCGATGTCCAACCTGGCCTTGGACATTGCCAGGGATCCAGGGGCAGCCACAGCTTCTCTGGGCACCCTGTGCCAGGGCCTCCCCACCCTCCCAGGGAACAATTCCTTCCCAATATCCCATCTAACCCTGACCTCTGGCACAGGGAAGCACTTCCCCCTTGTGCTGTTACTACATCTCCTTTTAAAAAATTCCCTCTCCAACTGTCATGGAGTCCTTTTAGACCCTGGAAGGGGCTCTGAGGTCTCCCTGGAGCCTTCTCATCTCCAGGTGAACACCAACAGCTCTTGAGCCTGGCTCCTCAGAACCCTGAGAGCATCTCTGTAGCTTCCTCTGAACCCACTCCAGCAGCTCCACATCTTCCTTGCACTGAGAACCCCAAATCTGGAGTTTGAGTGCAGTTGAGTTTCATAATTTTCTCCATCACACCTTCAAGCCCATATCTAATTTGCTGCTGTCTTCAGTTGTATTTGTGGTCACACCTGAGTCTCTGATAGTATTTTAGCTTATTCATAGGCTTATGTGGAAAATCAGTTTTATCAGGTACCTGATGAAGGTTGACATATATCCTGCTGGATCTGCGACCAATTAACCTCTTTGTCTTGTGCTACCCAGTCCTTACTGGGCTTTTTTTTTGCCCAAATTCCCAAGACTCATATGGCATTTTCTTTAAGGGTAATACATTTTCAACATCATAGTTATTTTCTTTTATAATTGTTACTTTTATTGATAAGGACACTGGGAAAACAGACAACCTGTCCACAAATGTCTGGCAGATATTTTAGCAGGGAAAACACACCCTTTTTCATCACAGCATTACAACTGCACCTTAAAGTCAGTCAGCCAGTCACAGAGGTAGTGATTTGTGGTCAGTTTTGCACAGTTCTTGTTTAAACATTTCTGTGAAGCTTTTATTTGTACTATGAGGGGCATTTGATGTGGAGTTCAAAGCATTTCCAAACAAACCTGTGTCAGAAGAAGGGGTGTAAGAAAGTCACACAACATGGTGCCTGTTTTTCTTGGTGGCTAAGGACAGAAATGACAGTGATTTATGACACTGCTCATCTGAAAACCAGTTAAGCCCCAGGACTGCCAAATTAGAATAATGTGCACAGAGAAGCTCTCCAAACAATGTTGTGTGTTTTCCCTCTGTGTGAGTCAGAGCTCCACTTGAGAGCCTCCAGCTACTCAAAAACTCGCCTGGTTTTCTCTCTCAGCAAGTTCAGGCGGTGCTGCCAGCTCCAGAAATTCAATTGTGGCCGTTTGATGTTTAACTTAAAACCCAGTTCCTACTGGCTTGTGACCACGTGAGAACTTCAGCTTCCATTTAGAGAAAAATGAAGATTCTGGCGATCAAAAGGCAGGATTTAAGGGCAAGTGGGACCTAAACATACACAGCCATCTCACAAAATGAAGGAGGAGAACCATTCTTTGTTGGATGTCAGGCAAACATCTACCAGAGTAATTCTGCTGTAATTGGTTTTGCCCTGGAAAAAGCTTATATTGGCTTCAAATAATGCACTGAAAAAACATTGATTTCAAGTTTTGTTTGTAATGACGAGAATAGGCTGTGAAAGGGACAATGAGATTTTCATCCCTATTTTTGTTTTAAAGAAGACATCACTTGGGTATTTTTAGTTGTTTAATATGAAACTTTTCGAGAATTCTCAGAGAAATGCCTTTCATTGTAAAACGCAGTATCTGCAGGATCAAAATCCTCTGCAGGGGACCACATTTTTCTGAAATGAAACCAAACTCAGAGAATTTTTTACACAATTAAGAGCTTATTATAAATATCTATCAAAAAAGAGTGTCCTTTCTTGGTGAAGAAGCCCTCTATGTTTAACATTTTGGTAATATGTGCAGAAAAATGAAGTCTACCAGCACAGCAGGTTCTTCTGAACTGGAACAGGAAAAAAATCAGAGTGTGATAATATGCCCCCTCAATTGTGATGAAAAACCAGGTGAATGCTGGAAAAAGTAAATTTAAGCTGAAATATTCATGTGACCATTTAGAATTCTCTGAAATTAAATAGGCAAGTGGCAGAACAGTATGAACAGGAGAAATAGCTGATTTTACATCTATTCCTAATAGATGCAAATAATTATTTTATCCTAATAATTATTGCAGCAGTGACAAAGCAAGGCTGTGTCTTGTGGTGTAAGGGCATTGCCTCACTGAAAAAAACCAGCACCTTTGTATTCAAGGCACCCTCAGTGCCTCGCAGATGTGGATGCAGCACTGATGAGCAGGGATTGATCAATTGTTTGTAGGTTGGCTGCTCTGTATTAAGCCAGGGTGACTTGAAGAAGTGACTCAAGTGCAGGTCTTTGACACAGGTCCTTAGTAGGTGCCCAGATAACAGGATGCTGAGGTGTCTCTGCTCACAGCAGGTGTCATTTCAAGTGGTGAAAACCTGCAGAGGGTGACAGCTTCTGACAGGACCTGTGCCAGGTGGGGCCTGGAGGTTGCAGGGGAGGTGGGACAGCAGGGGGAGATAGGGAGGGCTGTGCATCCAGATTTTCGGAATGGCTAGGCATGGAGAGGAAGCAGAGAGCAAGGTTAATGTGTGTTGTTTTGAATGAGCAATTGCCAAATCCTTGGAGGGCTGATCTCAGTGCAGGTTGACTAAGGAGGGGGGAAGCTCTGCCCCTTCACGTGCTGGGAGCACAGGAGATGAGGATGTGACACATCACCAGGCACTGCTAGGCTGTGAGTTTTTATTGCTCACCCCTTCAAAAGGGAGTATTTCCAATAATGTCTGTCAATAGGAAAAAGGTAAACTGGATTTGTTAAATAAACTCTCTGACCAGCGCTAGCAGCAGTATTGGCTTGCTGTGTGTTGTTCTGCAGTATATACCCCAATTAATATTTTATTTTAAATTAAAAAAAAAACTGAGGTCCCTATTTGAAGTCAAATGAGGATTTTGAACAATGTCTCTTCTGTCTTACAGTTGACTGGTAATAAAGGAGTGAATTAAAGTTAATGAATCAATATTAGCTCCCACCAAAACAGAGCAAAGTTACCTAGGCAGGCAAAAGGGAAAAGATCTGTCATACCACTGAATAGTCTGAGAAACAAAAATCAGGAATCTCCAGTTCTGATAAGCTGTCTTCTCTCTTAAATTTCACAAGTGTTTCAATGTTATTTTATGTCTTAGTTTTACATGCATTTCATGTGAAATGTGGTTTCAAAATGTGGAAAGTCTTAAGGGCTACTAAGATCTAACACCATCAGAAAGATTTATTGATAAATAACCTTATGCTCGTGAAAGCAATGACACCCTCATTTGGTAACATTTTCAGTATTCATTGCTGCAGCCTTGAGTTAGAAATCACCCCAGTATGTTTCCTGAACCTGCCTTCAACAAGGCTGAATGTCAAGATGCTGGAAGGAGGTTTGAAAACCAGTGGTGAGATTCATCAGAACAATTTAAGAGTAATGAAAACATTTTTTTATCTTTATGATGTTTAACAAGATCTCCCAGAACAATGCTTATTGTTGCTCTTTTTTATTCCTCTTTTTAAATTTTGACAGATTGGATATATCAAATGAGTAATAGAATCACAGGACTGGAACCAGGTTGGAAGATCCCTTTTGTGGGAAAGCAGCATCAAGGATATTATTCAGCACCTTGTCCAATCCTATCTTGAAAAGCTCCAGAGATGGAGACCTCACCACATCTGCATGGAGTTTGTTCCAGTGTTTGATTGTTCTTTCCGTGAAAAAATTACATCTTATTTCAAGATTAAATGGTTGCCATTTCTTGTCAAAATAATCTAAGAAGGATAGAGAACACAAGGAAGACCTTTAGATATTCCTTTTTATTTTCTTTAAGTGGTTAAACCATTAAAGTGGCTAACCATTTAAACCTTTAGCTTTATCACATTAAATTTAAAAACACTACAAGCACCCTCTTCAACATGCGAGTATGTGATACATAAACAACCCCCAAAATTTGGGCCCTGGACTTTTCTCCTTGTTTTGTCTCATGGTCTCACAGTGAGAACATAAGAAAGGTGTCTGCTAGTGGTGTCAGGGGGTGTACAAAGGGTGTAGAGAAGTGTGGGTATGAATGGCTGAGACTCTTGCATTTTGCCATTAATAATCTGCTCCTTTACCAGATATGCCTTTTGTTTATGGCATGATTACAATCTTAGCACCTTAATATGTGTCTCCCAAGTATGCACACATACTCTGAGCTGGTGTGTTCTTGTGGTTTCTTCCCAGTTGTTTTGATATGCAGAAAACTTCTGCCCCTTCCTTTCAGCATTTACACTTTTCTCTTGCTCTCATGTGCACTTAAATGAAACCATGGTTTTGCAATTCTCTGTCCCCCCAGTCTTCTCTGCCTTCAGCCTTTTTTCCTACAGCTTCTGCCTCTCCCCACCCACAGCTGCTTTTCGCCTCTCTCCACGCTCACAGACTGCTGAAATCACTGCATCCATCTGCTCCCTTCTACCCTGGGTCTGCTGCCATCCTGCTGCCAGTCTGGTACCCACACTCTGCCACACCCATGGCACCCATGTCCTCCCCTCTGTTCTAACCTCTTTGTTTCTAAGAAGAGGTGACTGCACGGTCATTTTCCTCCCCAGCTCTGCACCAAGGCTTAGGATGCACTTTAAATCTGCAACCTAAAGCAAATTTAGTAATCAGCTGCTGCTGGAAGAGACAGTTCTACTCCTCTGTCTTCAGTTTCCCCTCTCTGTGCCCATCTCTTGACATGCTAACTGGTCTGATGATAATGTCTTTGTTTTGCTTCATTTCTAATTCCTCAGGTGAATTTTCCACACCTGATTTATGCTGCAGTTGCATAACATCTGTGTCTGATGAAAAGGGATTGGTGGCAGCTTTTGGAGCTGGAAGATGGGGTGGGGGTTTGCCCCTTTTTGTCACACACACTGACTCTGTTGCATTGTGAAAAGCCTCTCTCAAAGCAAGAAGCAGAGAGACGAATGTCTGGCCGCAGATTTTTCTAGCAGAAAAGGTCCTCAGTTCCTCGGTGAAGTACCAAAATATGGACAGCCTGGAGGAGGTTGGAGGAGGGAGTGGAAATGGAGTGGAACTTCTCACTGCTGCCTGTCCAAAAGCATTCTACAGTACCTTAGGTTCTATTTATTGGTTTGGTGATTTTTCACAAATGCTTCAAAGCAAAAGAAAAAGGCAGAAAAAACAGTGTAATTTGAGACCATTGCTGATTTTTGAAAAATCAGCCTAAACAAGGTGAGGGCTGTATCACCAATTGCTTTTCAAAATAGGAATGTACATGGGCTTTATTGACCTATTAGCAGTTATAATATGATTATAGTTATACATTTTTCGTGTATTTCTATTAGTAAATAAAAGATTTTTAGCATGAAAAAATGTAGTAGTATACAGTGAAGCTTTGTTTCTTTTAAAATATCTTTCTCAATGTACTGTACTTTTCCCTTCTTTGTTACAAGAGCATGCTCCCTTTAGTACAGAATCCTTCAGATTTATTTTAATTAATGTCTTATGGACCTATCAAAGAAAAGCCATTAAATTATTACTGCCTTTTAAAACAGAATTAAGTCAGTTGTCCCAGTCATGGAAAATGTGAGCGTATCTCGAATGTAAATTAACTGCAGTAGTAAATAGCTCTGTTTCTGTGTGTTTCCTTATGTGGGCTCACATGCTTTTAGCTTTAATTCAGGACACTAATTTTACTTTTGGAGAATTTTAAATTCCATGAGTCAGGGCATTAAGTGGTTAGCATTAAGATATGCTAGTTACTATTCTATTTGGAAAAGAGAATTGCATAACTGATCTTTTGCCACATGAAATCTTTATGCTCTCAGCTGAAATGTTTGCAGCCTTTTTCCAGGTAGTATTCTTTACACTGAATAACTGCTTTTATGACCATTTTCCTGAATTACCTTACATTATAGTCAGTTATTTCCTGCTCTGTATGCAGTGTGTGACATTAGATCAGTGACAACAGCTAACTTTGGGGGGGAAAGTCCCAGTTTGGCTGTGTCAGTGTGAGCTATTGCGTTGCTGGGTGTGCAAAACATTCATCATGGAATTTCCATGGGTTTCACTGAGAAAGCACTGCCACCTTTGGCATCTCTGGATTAGCCAGCAGGATGACTTTCATTTCCTTAAGGCCCTAATTTAACCAAAACAGTGGGTAAGAATCACTTGGGTGTTACCAGTTTCCTCGTCTGAGATTCTGCAGCACATTGTACAGAAATTTTAGCTGTGTGGGTTTATTTAAGGGAGCTATCTCTTCCTTTCATGACACACTCTCAAAGGATGACATTATTGTGAGAAAGGGCACTTTTTTGTAAAGGAAGCAGGATTCTTAAAAGGGAAAAACATAATCATCATTCAAAATTGCTCAGAAGGTCAGCAGTTGTGTCGCTGCAACAGCCAACCTTACTGCTGAGACAATCCTGTCTCACTTCTCAGCAGCAGCTCTCAGCTCTGCAAAGTTATTGAAAATCAGGGCAAAATCAAACTGCAGGAAAGCCAGCAGCCTGCTCATTAAGCTTTCACATGTCTCTTCATCCTCATTATTCCAAAAACCTTTATGTTATTTCGAGATGACTTTTAAGGCAAGCTAACTAATGTGGGTTAGGTAGTTATTATAGTTTCTTACTAAAATCTGTTCAGTGATGTAATTCTAGGGTTATTTTAATGAGAGTTGGACATAAAATGTGTCTTGGCTGACATTACTGAACTGCATCATACCAAATCACAATTTCTATATAATGCCTTTTGGAAGTCATCCCTCTCCAATCTTTAGAATTATAGCAATAAAATTGCACATTGCTTGTTTAATTACCAGTAAGCCCATGGATTAAAGATAGATCTATCTGCACACTCTTATTCTGCTTTGTCCATGCGAAGTGTAAGTTTAAGTCAGTGTTTCTCTGGAGCTGCCAGCCACCAGATATCTAGTAATCTCTTGCTTGCACACACCACCCAAATTTTACCCAGCTGCCTGCATAAACCCGCTAAAGGAAGAGAAGCGGAATCTTTTACAAACCTTTATATATTTGGCAGCAGAATTCCTGTCATGTTATGCTGGGTTTCACATCTAGGCTGTATTGAAGCAAAATTGGGAAGTAGAGGAAAATATGGAAAACGTAAATTAACTTTGAAATCTCAACTTTTATGGTGAGCTATGTAAATGATGTTAAGGATGTTTTTGGTATTGTCGCAGTGCACACTAAAGAGTACAAATGAAGGACAGATAAATCCATATGAGTGCAAGATAATTTGCAAGCACTGCTTCTGCATCCAATGCCACCTCTGAGTTAAGATGATTTAAAGCTGCCTGTATCATACTGATGGTTTAGATTCCTTGGAGTTGTCACCCCACAACTTATACTTTTTTTTTTTTCTCCTTTCCTTCTGCAGACAAACAAAATACCCTTCTCTGCTCCATTATTTGCTGTTTTCACCTTGGTTTTAGCCAGATTTTAGGAGTCGCCTTAGGTTTGGATCGTATAAACACATGTCAGTGCTGACCATTAGATTATGAATTATATTTACACTGAGTGCAAAACAAAATCTCTCATGTCTTTCTCTGGCCAAGCCAGGATTCCAGGCTCTCTGCTTTGTGCACAGGCTGAGGCAAAGTTACAGCAGTGGATGCAAAAGTGAGATAATCACTTATGTTAGGACAGGAGAGAAGAGAAGGGAAGCCACAGCCTCCAAAGTAAACCTTATTTATGGCATGACTGTTGCTTCACATTTCTGAACATTTCTAACATCTTCAATATTTTATCCTTCTCACTTTGCCCTGGAAGAGGTATATATATTTCATGTCCAGGCTGAGCCATCCTTTAGAAATACTCCATTATTTTACAGTTTTCAGTCAGTTTTACATCCCCCCCCCAAAAAAAAAAAAAAAAAATTATCTGGCAAACTGAACATATATAGGAGAGCTCAAGCAATTTTTGTGGAAAATGCTGAATAGACAAGGCAGGGAAACAGGTTGTCAAGGTTGTCTTCTGAGGCTACCACAGGGGAGCCAGGTATTCTCCAGATAGTTCTACAAATGAGAAGTTAGGAGTCCTACTGCTTACTTACTACCCTCAGATAATGTCTAAATTACATTTTGAATGGTTTATGTTAAAGGAGATATTTCATGCACCTTCACACACCTACCAAACGAAACATTCCCCAAACAGGAAAAGTATCAGTATGAAGAACCTCTGCAGGAGAAATCAGGTTTGCATGGTTCTTTCTCCTCTGAGTGAGGGGAGTGGCAGAGAACCAACAGAGGGACACCTGGTACAGAGTGTGTTGCACACTGCTGCAATGTTCTGCTTGTGGGGAGCAGCAATTCAGGGCCCCCACCTCCAGCACCCAATGTAAGTAATAGATTCTGTGGGTAGAAAAAAATAGAACACTAACAAGCTGGCAGAAGCATCTCTTGAGTCGCAGTGAATGTCTCAGTATTGCAGGTGTGGCTTTTAATCAAAATTAATTGGGTGTTTTTGGTTTTTTTTTTTTTTTTCCTGAAAGGCTGCCTTTATTTACGCTGTTTGAAATCCATGTAGAGTTTGGAACTGAAGCACATCTAAATATTAAACATAATTATCTTCAAGTCTCCATTTTCAAAAAGCATAAGACACAGCTTTATATCAAAGCAAGTCAAGGCTATGGAAAATATTTTAATGACATTGACTCAGAAAAAAGCTTTCTTTGAAGCACGCTAAAGGAACTTAAATTTGCACTAAAAGAGATGCATATTCATCCCATTATCAGTGCTATAGGAAATTACCTAGAATACCAATGTTTTATGGTATTTATTGAAGAATTTTACATGATTTTTATTCAAAGGCATCTGTGAAACTTAATATTTTCAAATCAAATAAGTCTTGGAGATTGCCATCTTGGGGGATGGAAGCCAGGATATGATGCACTCATTGCAAACCCTACTAGAACTGACCGTATAGCATCTGTGAAACCCAAAAGTCACACTCCAAACACTTCAGATGCCCAAAGCAATGTTAAGGAGACCAAATGAACATAACTCTGGAATCCTAAACCCTCACTGGATAATGACTGCTGGAACTCACAAGACTGTTTTCCTGACTCCCTGCTCTGACTGGCTTGGTCAGAGGCACCTCAGGGTTTTCCCTTCTTATTTTCTGGCTTCTGCTTTAACCTTACTGGGACAGGATCCTAGCAGAAGCACTTCCTCCTCTGATGTCCAGCTCACGGTGTAGCAGCAGCATCCAGCTTTTTCATATTCATGAAATGGACCCTGGGGTTTTTGTTTTTTTTT
>VXBN01003817.1:361855-376337 GCA_013397395.1 Sinosuthora webbiana | reverse complement strand
TTTTTTTTTTTTTTTAATCCAATAGTTACTTAATATAAAATTAATGTAAAGTGATAGAAGCAAACCTCCCCTTCCTTGGGAGTTTCTTAATTTGTAAGATTTAGGGATTTATAGATTCTCACTGTTATGTAATATTTTTTCCTCTAAGAGATTAATCATTCCTTCTCTTTTTGCAGACTTGCTGAGTTTCTTAGAGCTGAGTGGATAACCATTTTTTTCACAAGGAGAATTGTTTAAAGGGAAGTTTGTGATGACGAGTTTCTTCCTGACAAAAAGGTAGTCCCAGGAAGAGCTCCCAGCTTGCCTGGATCGCAGAGCAGCAGCGCTGCAGAAATGTGTTTCTGAGTCTGTAACACCTTGTGTGATCTGAGAGTACTTAAAGGCAAAATGTAAAGCTTCTGTCCAATATTATGAAACCTCTGTGCCAGAAATCTGAGAATGCAGTTCAGCGTCTTTTGTCAAGTCTTGTCATGAATTTTCCAGACAAGGAGGGGCTTCTAAACCTTGTGAATTATCCTTCCAGAAACTGCTTCCTGTAGCAAAGGGGCCCTGGGACATCCTTTCTGAAGCTCATCTAGAGAAATAGATCCTGAGGAAGGAGAACAAGGAGCTGAAAAATCTTTCCTGAAACATTTTCCTGCAGAGGCAGAGGCATACCATGACGTGAGTTTAATGGAATCATAGAGCAGACAGCCTTGTGATTTCACTGAGGTGTGTTCTGTAAATGCTCTGCAAAGAGACATGCAGGCAGCTGAAATAACTCACATTCACTCAGAGAGTGTGCCAGGCCTATGTCCCTGGATAACTCTGGCTACCTGCAAAGGACATGGTTCTGAGGGAAGCATGGATGGAGGTTTTTATGTGACAGCGGGAGGAGGTGCTTTCCTCCTTTTTTATATTTGGGTGTGATGCCTTGGAATGGCTACCTAGAACAGAGGTAGACAAAGTTAAGAGAATAAAGTGGGTATTTATTAAAGGACTTCAGCAGGTACCACCTTAGGCAGTGCAAAAGCCTCGCAGAGGCTACACCCAAGACGGACAACAATCATGAGTTTTTCAGACAGATATAAGTTTGGTCTGTTTGCATATTGGGGTTAATTCTCCAATTATAACTTCAGGTAATGAAGTCACATTCCCTCTGTTTTCTCCTCTCTGATTCACTTTTATTTATACTTTTCAGGGCCTGAAGTCATAGAGTATCCTTGGTTCTCAGGCCTGGAAGGATTGTTTTGTCTGACCAAAATGTGAAGACAGTAACTAACACTCTATATGGAGTTCAGAGTTATGCACTGATGCAGTACAGGATTTGAAAGCTAAAAGCTTAAGGCATCATGTAAAGCATGAGAAGGCAGATGGTGAATGGTCGCAAGCCAGACCACCCACAGGGTGCACATGGGTGTCCACAGAATGACCATCTCTGGACTGTGGTGACCTGGGTGGCAGCTCTGCATCATCTCTGCAAGCACAGTTTGTCCTGCTACGTGCACAAAACCGCAGTCCCACGCTCCGCGAGGTTGACCCTGACAACCACAATGCAGCTGACAGAGTTAATGTTTAAAAATAAAAGATGCCTCCACGGGAAAATCCTCATGGGTCAGAAAAAGAAAGATAGTTCTGGTGAGCTTCAAATCTATTGTCCATAGGAGAAATCTGAAAGAAATATGAGAGAAGAATAATATCCAATATTCTTTCTCTGGTCCGTGAAAATACGGAATATCTGAAAACTGAACTTCCCTGTAAGAGGACAAAACAAATGACCAGCCTAAAATGGTTTGGGGTCTCTATGTAAGAATATACGTATTTGTCTGCTTTTAAGTAGAAACTCTGAGGGGGGGTGGGGAAAAGAACCAAACAAAAAAACCAAACCAAAACAAACCAAACCAAAACAAATGCCTTATGTTTTTTAATCAGTCTATCTGACATTCTAAAACTGACTTCATTTTTGTCATAGGAAAGGAAAATCGGGACCTTTTTGCTTTTCCCCCTCAAAATAAAAGGCAGCTAAATTAAGGGCAGCTTTAGGACATGGAAACAAGTAAAGCTCCCAGGGCAAATCACCTAGAGAGAAATTCAAAAGTTAAGCAGTCAGTGTTACTGACTATACCTCTCCCATTGCAAGGTTAGATTATTTTCTAAATAAAGTACACCATTGGCATCCATGTCGTCCACTATATTTTAAGGTAAGGGATTGGGGAATTTGTCGGAAGACAATAAATTGTCATCAGTATTCAGAATGACTGATACAAATTATGTTAATTGGAGTTAAAAAGGGAGATTACTGGCAACGATCAATAGAGAAGAAGAGATAAGCAGATTTTTTGCTCTGATTTTGCAGAGATATGAGAATACCCTGTGGGTTTTTTCATCGTTTTTTTGTTGGTGGGTTTTAGGAGATTTTTTGGTACACCTATTGAATGTTAATATTCTACTGAAGGATGTTACAGACAGTCTGCAGGGTAGCTGCTGTGCTCAGCCAGGCAGGATCCACTGCAAAGCTGCAGAGCTGAAATTATAGCCTTGTTTTTAGAAAATGACAGCACTGTAAGCTAATTGCTTCTTACACACAAAATAGGATTTTCAGCTTGTGGGGCTTTTTTTTTGTGGAAAATTCTAAGCCTTAAAAATGCAGCTTTTTAACTTGTGTATTCACCATTCCTTTGATAATCCTTGATCATTTATGCTTAGAAATGGAAGTGCAGAAGAATGGAAACTAAAGATTATTGTAACTACCTCTAGCTGCTGTGGGAAGTGGTTCAAGTTTCTTCAAAACTAGATGAAGGTATCTGTTTCACAGAAGTTTTCTAATATTCTTCATTAATTTAACAACATTATTATTATGCTAATATATCCTATATAGCAGGGCAAAATACTGACATCGGGCTTAAAAATAGCAATAAATTAATGTGTACTGGTTATCTTGTTGTGTATTCCCTGTTTATGGTATGGAAAGTATATTACAGTTCATCTTCCACTGATACCAAAAAGCATAGTATAAAACCCATTTATTGAAATTTTCAGCTGCAAATATTGTTTAGGTCTGGATTTATGGCTGGTAAGATAACAAGTTTTCAACTTGCTGATTCATCTGGATGTCAGCCATGTTGGTGCCTCTAAAAGATTTAGCATTTTTGGTTATGTTATTACAAGTAGACATTTAAGGTATTTGCTGTGAAGAAGGGTTGCAGTGCTGGTGTTTGTTGTATCTGCACATCCTGTTTTGAAGAGTGTACACAGAGGAAGAAAACCAGCCTGTGGGGTGCATATTTCAAACTATTGCACACATTCCATTGGTGCAAAAATACTGAATTTTCACAGATTCTCATATCCAGATCTTTGCAGGAGGTATCTCAGAAAGCTGGCAACCTCTTTAGCAAATGTAGTGAGTAATTCAAGCTTTTAGGATGAGTTTGATTTTTTTTATATATCCTCACACACCTTATGTAGATGAATTCAAAATATTTTGTGTGCACATTTACACATTAAAGGGGAGTTTGCATTTTAAACATTCCACAGTGCATTAAGTAAAATGTTATTGGGGAGGGTCTACAGAAAAAAAAGAACAGATCCATTTCTAGCACTGTTTTATTGTTGAAATGAAACCCATCAACTTCCTTCAACAATACCAACAGCTGAATGGTGTACCAGGAGGCTCTCTTTGCACACAGAGATCTGTCTTTAAAAGGTGTTCAAAGAAAGGGAATATGTGCCTGCAGGAGGAGGGCAATTTCAGCCTGATATCACAATTTTCAAAAAGAAAAGGATGAAGCATAGGTGAAAAGGGCAGTGCTGGTGTATCCATTTAGACTGTGCAGCAAACTACAGTACAAGATACATTATGGAGGGATGTAATTTAATTTGTTAGCCTGGTGTTTTCTGTAATCAAGTTTTGTTTGGTTAAGGTAGGTTTAAAATGTCAGTCACAGCAACTGAGGTGTGAGTGAATGGAAACATCTTTACCGAAATAGTTTGTGTACAGATGTTTGAGCCAGAAGAAACTTGCCATGTGTTTTTGTAGCTAAGGAAGTGAGTAATCAGTGAAACTAGTATGGGTGGTATAGGAAAATCATGCACATGGTCTTGGCACAGCTGTGTACTTGCCACATTCCATGAGATATTTCATAATGGAAAACCAATTGCTCCACTAATATAGGATACCTGCATGTCAGGATTGTGTTGTGGAGCACCCAGCGATATCACGGGACTGGACAGATCCATCCAGTCTATCTCAGGTGAAAGAGAAGGGCAAAAGAAGGCCCTTGGTGTTAACTCAAAAGAGGGAGAAGAACATCCTCTTGTATGTGTTTAGTGCTTAATTGTAATTTTTATCCACCAAATTTTGAAAGGCCAAAAAGTGTAAGTGCTTGTTAAGTCAGCAGAACTATATAAATACCTGCAGTAGTAGGATATTTGAGCTTACTTAGGAAGACTGCAGGCCCCTGTGCCTCAAATGGTTTTCTGTTGATCATGTTCCTCCTTTGAACTTGCTTGTTTCAGAGGCTTTTCTATTTCTTGCATATAATTTGCACAGAGCATTGTGCAGTGAATGCCCTGTCAAGAAATAGCAATAAATAAGTGCTGCCATTCCACTGTTAATGTTTATTGTTAAAATATTTGCTTTGAATTCATCCACACATACATTGTGTGTGTCACATTTCAGCCTGGATGCCTTCAATAGTCTCTTGAGTTACCAGTATCTCACCACTGCTAATCTGTGTGTACCTCTGATTGTGCTGGGGCAATTTATGGCAGCTGAAGGTCAGCTCCAGAAGGTCAGCTTCAGTGTCTCAGAGAAATGTGTGGTGTATTGGAGCAACATGGGTGGAGTGATAAACAAGTATGAATAGGTATTATCCCCCTCAGGTGTTTAGCCTGATCCTGAAAGGAAAATAACGGACTGCATGTGTTTATCACTGAGTCATTAAGTACGTTTATCTTTTTAAAATCAGTTTTCTTCAAAACTGGACAAAACTTTCTCTATTCTAAGTTTTGCCATTTAAAATGAGTGTATCAAAAGCTGATCTTTCCTAACACTCACAGATTTTCCATGTGCTGCACTTTTCTTCCATGGTTATTAACTGCATTCAAATAATGCCTAGAAAAAATGCCAGGAAAACCTTTTCTGAGATATCCTGTCTGTGAAAGCAAGCACAGTTACTGTCTTGTGCAATTGCAGCTTTAGGAAAGACTTTTACCTGTGTATGATGTGTGTATAATGCTTAAATAACATTAAAGACTGTGACATAACGTGTGGGCTGAAAAGCTTCCTGTAGCCAGAACACCAGAGGCCTTTTAGAATTGGGCACCACCCCCTTTGGCCACAGTGGTACACTGTCTCAGTTAATATATTTTTTCTTTTTTAATAATGATTTTGTTTATCACCAGAATTCTGTTTTTCTTTCACCAGGTGAACAACTCCTCAAGAAAAAGAAAAGAGAAAGAGAAAGAGAAAGAGAAAGAGAAAGAAAAAGAAAAAGAAAAAGAAAAAGAAAAAGAAAAAGAAAAAGAAAAAGAAAAAGAAAAAGAAAAAGAAAAAAGAAAAGTGAGAGAAAGAAAGAAAGAAAGAAAGAAAGAAAGAAAGAAAGAAAGAAAGAAAGAAAGAAAGAAAGAAAGAAAGAAAGAAAGAAAGAAAGAAAGAAAGAGGAGCTTCATTACACTGGTTATTCCTAAAGTTTTATCTCCTTCTATTAGTCAATCCTATCAGTTGGTGGCTGAGACATTATTGTTACTGAGGTTTGTAAATATTTACTGACCCCATTCCCAAGAAAGAGTGATTGTAATGCTGTGAATGTTTCACCTGTCCATGCTTCATGCTGCTTTGTGTTCTTTATCTTTTCCTTCCTCCTACCACTAACACAATGTTCAGATGACACAGTGCTATTCTTCAACCACTTTTGAGATATTTCTTTTCCTGGGAATATTTTGCAGGTAATTTCAGAGGTGCCAATGACCAGGCCTAGACTTCCTGTGTCCTCCAGCAGTGCCTCCTTCCCTCTGTAAGGAAGATCCAATGTGCAAGGGAGGAGAAAGTAAAGGTGGGCAGACACCCAGACAGACATTTTAGGGAGCAGACATGCCAGGCAGGCAGTATCACAGCATATGCTCTGCTGTCTAGAAACAGCCAAGTTGAATCCCAAATCCTGGCAATTCTCTTTATGTGGCAGATCTGGTGATATAAAAAATATTTTCTTGCTAACTGTGTCTATAAACCTGACTGGTTTTAAATAAAAAGAAGAAGAAACATTTGACCTTGAACTATACTACTTGACTTACTTCAGGCTTCCTTCCAAAATCTTTTTCCCATTTCAAACACAAGTTATTTATGCCTCTAGATAAATGCTGCAGGCACTGTGTGGCTTCTGCCTTCCATTGTGGGGGGCACATGAATTTTGTCAAAATGCAGCAGATCCTGGTCCATCCCACATCCAAACATTTTTGGTCGTTGTGTATGACACTACAGCTACATTTGCATTTCAAGCCTCTCCCCCCCAGCTTAGAGGAGGATCAGCTGCAGTTCATCCATCCTGCAGCAATGCTCTTGCTTAAAGACTTGAATCATGGGGGTTTATTTAGCATCCTGATAAAGAAATATTCCAGGATGATGTTATTTTTTTTTCTGTTCCACAATTTTCCAAATATTGCAGGAGTTGCAATGTACAAATACACACAAAGTTATTTTAATTAAATGCAAAAGCAAATTAATTTCTTGAAAGTAGATTAATGAGTATTCTCACTGTGAAAAACATAAAAATTTGTGTTAGCAGAACTCTTCAGAAGGCATTGGAACAATATGTACTGTATGAGATCTCTTACAAAAAGATGAGACGCGAGAGCACATCATCTCTTGCACAGCCTTTTTTCACTAACAAGAGTCTGTAGAGAAAGGTATAATTTAGCTTTTCAGGCTGTACAAGGCTCTTTTTACTTTATATCCAAACACAAGTGAGGAAGTGTTCCATTCCATAAGATAGAAAGATTTAGAAGACTTCCAGAAAAAATTTCTCAGTTTTCCCACGTATTTAACAAAATGCTCTTTCTCAGCATTAAGCTGTGATTAATATTAGCAGATCACTGCAATCTTTGCTGCAAATAAGATATGTAATTATTTTGGCCTATCTCTGTCACTTTCTGCCCAAATTATTTCTACTAAGATAGATTATTTTGCTTTGTTCTTGCAACAGCATATGCAAATAAATTTCAGTCTTGCATGTGTTTCAAACTCTGTGTTTCGAGCATTCACTCAGTCTGTTTATTTGGTTTGTATGACTGAAACATTGGTGCTAAGAATCCACAAATAACCACCACACACCTTTATCTATAAATATCTTTGAAAACATTTGTACAAGGAAGATCCATTCCTGGAAGTCGATGTAAACAAAAATCTGTCTGCAGGACCGACCAGGGAAAGAAAAGTTTTAGAGATTACTTAAAATTTAGTGGGTCTGCTTGTAGTCCAAGTGGATATTTGCAAGCATTTATGAGCAGCACTGGAACACTACAGCAGTAACAGCATCTGTTGTCCTGCCAGGAGGGAGAAGACCAGGCTCCTGCACACAGACCAGTCTTGAAAAAGTTCCCAGTGATGCCAGGCTTCTTGAACATCGTGGAGTGGGGAGGGAAGGCACATGCTGCCTGTTTTCAGGCAAAGTTTTGGACGTAGCCGTTTCGCTCCTGCTCTAATAATGCCAAGCAGATGGGAGGCTTTCCTTTGTGCTTTGGCAGGCAGTCTGCAAGGGAAGGAACAAAGCCAGCCCTGTAGCTGGTACAGCTGGGGCTGTGCTGACTCATCTGAGCTGAGGCTCTGGCTCTCGCTGTGACACTTGGAGTTATTTATTTCCCTTTGCTGCGTGTCCCGTCCATCGGGTAAAGGTTGCTGCTATTTGCAGCAGAGGCAGTGAAAGGAGGGGTGGTTCTGAACGATGGCTATCACAGTTCACAGCAGGGCAATCAAGCCAAACACAGCTCCCTGATGAGCTCACATAAAGGAGGTGGGCTGTGACTTGTCACCACTGAAATTCGAGCACAGCTCGCTGCAGGGGTGATAACCTTTGGCAGAAGGTAACCTGGGCAGGAGGGGGCAAGAACACAGACAGCCACCTTCTCCAGGAGCCATGAGGTATTGGCAATAGCTGCATATCTATCCGTGCCAGGGCATCTAGATCATAGCAAACTAAAGCTTTCAGATAATTTCCCAAAGGTAATGACAGTATGGTGTACAAGAAATGTTCCTGTTGGCGCACTAAATGCTGCCTAAAACTGTGTGTTGACAATATTTATGAAAGAGCAGTAATAGTGTTTTTCCCACTCACCTGGGATTTCTCTCCTCTGACAGGTTCTGTTTATTTGAGGGCTCCATAAATCTTATTTTCTTCTGGATGAGAAAGATATTTCCTTATAATCGCACCCCAAAGGAGGCGGTGATGACGCTGATCAAGGAAATGTGGAACAGTGTTCAAGTGAAGCAATTTGATTCTTGTGTGGAGTTTGGAAGTTGCTAACTGAGGACTATTTTGGAGAACTTGGTTGGCCAGCATCTCTGGTATGTTTGGAAGCATCCTAAGGAGATATTTTTGTAAGCCACTGGGATAAGGCAGTGTGTTAAGGGTAATTTAATACTGCTGGGCAGTCACTTCAAGTCAGCCTATCTGTGGATATTGCCAAATTGACTGTAGCAAAGATAGGAAATTCACACCAGCTCCCCCACTGCAGCAGAGAATTTTTCCATCACAGTTCCAAAGTCTAGTAGAAGCTTTTTGAAAACACGATGGTGATTCAGTCTTGTGACACCTCACTTTCTCTTTTCTCCTCTTGAGAAACCAGACCAGACTTTGAATGGAGAGATTATTATTCCAGCCCTCAGAGGAGTCTCTGGCACATCACTGTGTTTCACAAGGATATGTATTTGCTCTGGAAAGACTGAAATATTAATGAGATTGGAATGGGAGGGCTTAGGTGCTAATGCAGCTGTGCTCAGACAGCTCTGCATCACTCTGCTTTGGCCTTTTGTTTATTCTATCAGTTTCTGTAGAAAATCCTGTACAACCTTTAAAAATTCTTTTTGGAATTAGAATTCCTTGATGTAATTAAAGCAAATATACTATACATGCTGTAGAATTGGAGGGAATATGTGTAATTTTTTTCAATGTAATTTTTTTAATACCACATTTATTTTAGTTTCTTCTGTGTCAGTGCAAGGAGTTTAAGTGAAAGGGTTACTCTCACACTGGAGAGATAAGGCTAAATAAGGACAGGCTAAGACTCTTTATTGGAAGACACCAGAGAGCAAAGCTCTTTTACTCCAGTGAGGATTTCAAGAGTTTTATATCTCAGCCATGACCTTTAAATGAAAGTGCTGGACTAACAGCAGGGAGCTGGACAGGATTCTGTTCTCGGCGACGTCTGGGGGGTGTGTGAGAGAACAGCCCTGATGCTGCTTCTGCACTGCAGTCCTGCAGTCAGTGTTGTCCCATATATGGGTTGTACCCAGAGTGCAAGAAGATAAGTAGGTAGGTAGGTAGGTAGGTAGGTAAGTAGATAGATAGATAGATAGACAGACAGACAGACAGATAATACACAGATGAAGAAGAAATATATTATCCCTGCACAGAGATGGGTGCTGGGGTAAATCCACAGAGCAGCACCCTCTCTGCATGCCAGCTCACCACTTTTACACCCTTCAAACAGTGACAGATCAACATCTCCCCTGCAGAAAATAATATTAAACTACATTAATTGACTAAATATTTTCTCACATTTGTTTAAATACCACTGATTTTACCCATTATACTCTGTGGAAAAGGAGATTATGTGACTAAAGATCATCTACAGCCAATGGGTGTGAACTTTGCTGTGCCAATGGCTACAGGTTAGCACAAAAATTCAATCCAAATTCTTGCTTTGCCGTATCAACTGCTTGTTCTTTCTTTATCTCCTCATTTGGTGGATTTATGGTGCCATCATCCTCCGCTTCTTGCTTTTTTGGCAGATTCATGGCATTGTCCTGTTCTCAGGTCTCCTCACTAGGACCTTGACCCATGGTTCCATATTTCTCTCCTGCAGAGAGAGCAATTTGATTCTTCTCTGTCTTACACATAAAACGAGAGGTTTGGGTGCAACTTGTGTGGGCATGAGCTGACTCTAAAGCAGCTCACGTGTCAGGAATGACACACAGAAATCCACAGCTCTCTGCCAGAACCACACAGGGATTACTGGTGGGTATGTGTTGAACCTTCAGGGAAATGCACCCACCCTTGCCACACAACTGGCAGGATGTGAGCTCTCTTTCAAAGGAAGGATCCGTCATTAACACCTGACTGGGAGAGAAAAATTAACCCATCAGTTGACTGATGCAACTGTCAGCAGGGCAAACTTCTTCTCCAGAAACCAGAGATAGGGTTTGTGAGGTATTGAATGGACTTTAAATAATGTTTCCAAAAAGAGGATTTTGTGTGAATTAAAGGAAGTATGAAGAAAAAACTTGTCTTATTTGTATTTTTTGGTTCAATCCACTGTGAACTCTGAGACAATGTGTAAGGCTTAATTTTGACAAAGTGGTCCATGAAACATAAATTAATGATCTTTTACCACATACAGCCCCCAAAGGAGGTCTGGTGTGTCACTGATGTGTGGCTGCCTGGCCTGTGAGCCTGTTGGGATGGCTACACAAGGATTTTCCTGATTTAGAGCCCTACACAGAGGTATTACTCCTACCCACATGAGTTGTGATCTCATGGGATAACTTCAAGGAGTCTAAATGAGGAATTGTAATTTCTTCTCTGATCTGGAGACTGTTTCGTAGGAATTTATATTAAACTTTAATCAAAAATCAACAAACTTGCCCATGTCAATGCCCACAGAGAAGCAGCCCACAGACCCTCACAAACTGCATGGAAGAAGATGAAAACCTCTGATCTACAGCAAGACTGGGATTGTGGCAGTGACCTGAATTCTCTTCAACACAGAATCTAATTTTTTTCCCAGCCTTGTTTATTTAAACATGCTTAGTCATATGTCTGTGCTTATGGCAAATGTTCTATTCACTCTGATGTCGTCTACACTAAAATAAAGCTATTGGTTTCCCACCTTGCACATCCTGTTTTCAGTACTTCTGGAGTTCTTCTGCAGAGTTTTGGATTCTTTTAATAGATTTGGTGAAATTTCTGCAGCATTAGCATGTGAAATTGCCATGGCTCTTCTTTTGTTGCAATCACTCTAAAAGCAGCTGACACACAAATGCAAAGTCCCCATCATCCCCCTAAACATCTCCATCATCACCTAGAAGAAGCAGCAAGGAGTGAAAGGTCTTTCTCAAGGCAATTGCTTATAATCAGTTCTAAAGCAGAATGTGTGAAATGTTGTCTATATTGAAGTGACCTTGTGCTAGTTTACCATAGAAAATACATCCTCCACTTCTAATAAAATTGTGAAACACAGTGAGTCCTATCCCACTTCCTTCTGTTTTGTGTGAGTTTTGGTTTTACTGTGGGAGAACCAGTGGCATGGCCACCTGCATGTCCAGCCTCTCACCCACCAGCACCCACAAGCCCTTTTCCTCAGGGTTGCTCTCCATCCCATCTCCACCCAGCCTGTGTTTGTTACCCCAACCCATGTGCAGGACCCAGCACTCGGTCTCGTGGAATTTCATGAGGTTTGAATGGTCCCACTGATGCTTAATTTTTTTCTTTTTTTTTTTTTTTTTTTTTTTTTTTTTTGAGAAACATGCTGGTTGTTAAGCTCTAACAGTTCCTATAAATGCCACAGTGTTGCCATGGTGACAGTATGCTTTCACAAGCTTTCATATATAGCAGAACATATCTTTATTCATTATGTTTGGCTGCTACTTTAGTCTTATAAAGCAGGCATTAAATTTGCCATTGATAGCGCTGCTTCTGTTTTCTATCCCCATTTTTGGTTAGGCTTCCCAACAGAATGAGATGTTTCAGGTTTTCGCCTTGCTTTTTATGTATTCTTTCTTGGGATAGGTTTTTTTCACAACTTGAAAATTGTCCTTTTTTTCTAAAGAATCTCCATTTGAGGTTTTCAGAACTTTTTTATTGATGCCTTCTGATCAATTTGGACAGATTAAAACAAAATCTCACTTGTGCACAGTTTAACCACCTGTTAAGAAAAATCTTGCTAGTATTTTCTGCATTTTGTCTTTTAAGGTGAACAGCAAAGTTGGATAACCAGAAAAGAGTGACCACAAAACATTACTTTGTATGGGTTGGTTGTGTAAAAATGGGATGCTTCTTCTGTTTGCCATCTGGATTTCCTGGTGCCTGAAGCCTGCACTGCACATTGCTGCTTTTCTTTCTTAAACATGATTGGCACAAGGCAATTTTTTTCTCCTCCTACCTTGTTGTTTCAGAGTGTTATGATTTAGGTAGAGTTTTATGCCTTAGGACTTATTTTTTTTTCCTGTAGTTTTTTCCTTCTGTTTAGGATTCCAAGATCTATCTGCCTGTTGCCAAAGCTCTTCTTCTCCCAGGAAGGGTCACTGTCAGATATAATCAAGCAAGAAGGCATGCTGCAGTGGCCCAGGTAACAAAATATAAAATCAGAGCTTTAAATCTGTTGAGGAGTTGTGATTTTCATTTCATCTTTCCTGTCCTCAAGATTAGTTTACAGGCTGCCTGTAAAAGTTATTATTTTTAATAATTGTAGTTCTTACTGTAAACATGGACCAATCACTTCCTTTAATGTGAGATCACATCCATCAACCCACCCTGAGTGGGTTGTGCACAAAAATGCAGCTTATTTCCCTGAAGTACTCTGGTAGGTTGGCCTTACATATCTCACTAGAAATTATTTTAATACAGTGTAAATTTACTGTATGATGCAATAATCTCAGCTTCTCTGAGCTTCTCTCTGGACCATATAGAAAATGTGTCTTATTAAAGTAGGATAATGCTTGTGTACAGTTTAATTAAAATGAAAGGTTTGAGTTGAACACTGTATAAAATTCTATGGAATTCCATTGATCAGTGTGTGTGTTGCTGGTTACACAGCAGCAGGTACACAAATAATAAACAAAACCACAATTTGCTAAATATGTCTTCAAGATTGATACAGACAGAGAAGCTTCTTGCCTGAAAGAATTGGATAATGCAGAAATGGCATATACAGCAGTATATCAAGACTAGGAAGTCTCCAATGTGTTTAGAAAATAATTATTTACAACTAAAATGTGGAGTAACAAGATTTCTAGTAGCCCAGGTACAGCATGTTTTTTCTCAGCACTGAACACTGATTCAGCAGTCCTTGCTAGGATCCTTGTCAGGCACTTGGTACTGATATCCAAGATAGAGTTCACAGTTAAATGGTACTGTTGCCTAGAAGGCTGACCTGAAACAGAGACTGGACAGAGCTAGAGAATAAAATAGGTATTTATTGAAAGGCCTCCAGGATCCACCTTGAACAGGACCGAAGCCCGACCAAGGCTGCACCCTGAGTCCACTACGAAAAAGCTGCACCAAAAACCTGTCCGGTCACGAGGTCTTACATTTTTATCAGTTTTGGTTCATTTGCATATTGGGGTTTAATTGTCCAATTACAGCTTCAGGTTGTGAGGTCCCATCCTTCTTGTTCCTCCCTTCAGTCCACCATTGTTTATGTTTTCGGGCCTGAGAGTTGTCCTTGGTGTTCAGCAAAAAGGGATTTGTTTTGTCTACCTACCCTGTGAAGAAAGCTTACTGACACTTAATATGAGGCTCAAAGCTACATCCCTAAGTAACATAAAATCTGCAAATAGGAAAGCTAAAGCTTAAGGCATCTGTATAAACTGCACAAAAATCCCCACATAGCACTTGCCAGGGCCCATGTAACTCTCAGAGTAAAAAGTCCTTGTTCTTATTTCTCTTGGGAGATGTCTGGGAAGTGTGGGTTATGTTAACATTAAAAGGGTGCATCAACATTAGAGGTGAAGAAGGGATTTTTTGGTTTGGTTTTGTTTTGTCTGCATGTTAATATCAGCATTAGTAGAGGTTGTTGATAAACACATTGAGTCACAGACTCGGCTCACCAGACTTGCTCTCCCCAGTGCCGAGCAGAGAATTGTCAATGCCCTGGACCTGCCGGAGAGCCCAGGATGTGCTTGGCTGCCTTCACCACAAGGGCACACTGCTGGCTTTATGTTGTTTTATTCACAGAAACACTGTTCAGTCATTCCAAGTGCATTTTATTGCAATCACACTGGAAGAAGATCAGCTGCATGAAGTCTGCTCTTGGAGATTAATTTCTGGGGGAGTTGCTTTCACATGGGCCGATTGAAATAATACGGGAATTTTCTTTTTGAAGTTTTCATCTGCAGGTTTTCAAATCAAAAATCCAGAGAGCTGATTGCAGGTAATCTAATTTTTGTCTTTTTCTCTTTCTGGAGAAGTATGAGAAGAATGATTTGATGATTGAGTAATGGAAGATAGGAAAATTGGAAAACAATACATTCCCTTTTATTTAAAGCCCCTTTCAAATCCTTCTTGCAGTTTTT
>VXBN01003817.1:332309-361818 GCA_013397395.1 Sinosuthora webbiana | reverse complement strand
TATATATATATAGATATATATCTAGATATATATATATCTATCTCAGCGAGAAATACAGGAACAGAATAAAAAGCCATTTTCTGCAAAGTTTCAGTGGCTTCTTGGGCATGCAAAAATAGTTCTTTTCTTAGTACTGGAAGGAGTACTGATCTGCAGTTCATGTCCCCTTCATAAAGCCATTTGGTAAATCCTTTCAAATTACTTGAATACCTAACTATATTCCTCATTCTAGTATAGATCATTACTTCTCCTTATACTCTGCCAGATGTGTTCAGACCATTTTGTCACCAGCAACATTAAAGATATGTAATGCCAAGGTTTTATGTAGCAACCCATGGCAGAACTGACCTTTTCCACAGCAGAACAGGACAGTCTCCCATGTTGTGCTTTGATGAGTGTTGCCGACGCACCTTTTCATTTCAGGAGCCAGCTTTTGAGAGCAAGGATTAATGACAAATCATTATGGCTGCTGAAATGCAAACCCGCCCAGAAGTAATAATGAAGCTGTTTTCCTCACCCTGTCCGACATCTATTTCAAGTACTGAGTATATTAAAGACTTTTGGACAGGTTTCCTGGTTTTATTTATCTAGGTATAGGGTTTCAGCACCTCCACTCCGGTTAGATTGTATGGATGCAGGGAAAGTGTCTTTCTGTTTTATGTGGAGAGTTACAGCTACCATCCATAGTTTGAATAACAGCTTTTGTAAAAAGAAAGATCTATGTAGGTTAAGGCTAGGTCCACATACCTCAGTTTTAAGAGAACTCATTTTTTTCTTTTTCCTCTACAGATCCCCAGTATTCTCTTCCTCTTTGTTTTTTTTTTCTTTTCCCAGAAAAAACAAGAATATACAGAAATATTTTTTTGAAAAGCTGTTATTTTCTGCTATTTTTCTTTCAGAAATTTGGAATAGGATGGGAAGAGAAAGAGGTGGCTATTTCTCAAATCCTTCCCAAATTCAAAGGGTCAATGGAAGTCAGTGGAAGTTGTCTCAGTTAGTACTCACCTTCTGCCTCAACACTTGTGAAAATTAATTGTTTCTCTGGGAGAGTTATTTTGAGATCTATAAGCCCTCCACAGAAAAGAAAATCTCATGTCAGTAGAATCATGATACAGGAAGATCAATAGCCAAAAAAATACACTAATAAGCAGAAGTTACTGAGAGAGGGTGGTCTGTTCATGACCTGTAGGCTGTTGACATAAGTCAATTAAGTTAATTTTGTTAATTGCTTTTTATTGATCCAGAACACTTTCATAACTTTCAAGTTCCAAAATCAAGACAAGCATGTAGGATTTGTATTTTGACTTTGCTTCTTTCAGGCCCACATCTGATTTTCACTGATATATTATGGGTAGGGGAAGTTCACCTAAGGTCACTTCTGTGCAGCTGAGTCTGAGTGTCCTCAGGCTCTATCACACTGAATGGAAAATGTATTTTTAGAGATTGCAATCCCATTGAAGGCGGGGAAAGTGGAGGTGAGAGCACATAAGGGACTTTCCACAGGGTGGTTAACAGACAAAATTCACCTCCAGTCAGCTGAAACCCTGCTTGCAGTAGATCCAGGAGCAAGCTGGATGTGCTGGGCATTACAAACCCAAAAGTCATAGCATGTACAAAGCCTAAGAGGGAACCTATGAAAGCATCACTTTTCTTTCAGATAGCATTGTCTGCCTTCTAAAAATGGTCAAGAGTTGCACTTCATAGTTGAAAAATATTTATCATGGAGGGCTTTTGTATGGTGGGGCTACCAGTGTGTTTTCTGTTGGGGTTATCATAGAGGTGTGATCACTGACACTCTGTTCTTCTTGGCCACACATCTGTTCCTTTGAATTGTGCACAATAAAACAAAATTGGACTCTGTGCCTGATGATAGAATCCGAGCACACTACAAGCTGATGACTTACAGCAATGGGTACTTGATAATTAAAGCTATGGTTTTGTGTAACTTGGAAGCAGTTGAGCATTATTGTTAGGACAAAAAATCCTTTCTTCCAGCTCTCAATACCAGATCAAGCAAGTTCCTTTGCACCTTGATAAATGTAAAGAATCAATTACTTGATTGTTTGTTTTTACTAGCTGTATATAAATAAATTGCAGACATATTCATAGATCTACCAGAGAGTAACACACAGTACAAACTGCCATCTTAAGGGAGAATGTATCAGAAGCAGCATGAATCAAAAAGAAAAATACTTAGGGAAAGAAACAAAAAGCCTCATCTGACATATGTGTTCACAAACGATAAAAACAGAGGCTGAGGCAAATACTAACTCTCTGTGCTCTGCACACAGTGGACATTACAGAGGTGTGAAGGGGCAGGGAGCAACTGCAGACATTCAATGTGAGACCCTCACCTGGAAAAAGTATACCATTTTGCTCTTAGGTGACCTAAGCCTCCAGGAACATAGAGCTGCCTTTGATGCTTCATTGCAATGCTAAATTTAATGGAATATAAAAAAAATATAGTTTTAAAAAGCAGATTATTTTTATTTTATTTTTAATTAGTGGACTTATTTTACATGCAGAGTCCATTCCAGGCTATTCATCTGCATCATTCAGTATGCCAGTAAAAATCATACAGAGAAAAAAGCTCATCATTTGTGGAAATTGTTCCTGTTCTTATCTAACACACCAAGAGCTATTCAGTTCAGAGTACTACTTGTTTTTCCTCTGACCCTCTTCTGAAGCATCACCCTTATTTGTCATACCTAGTTCAGCCGTGCTGAAGCACAGTATAAAATTAACTCCAAGCTTAACAAGTTCTACTGTAATGATTCTGCCTGGAAAGTGTATGGAGCAGATGAAAAATGTTCTGTGGGATCAGTCATAATGAGGCACTTCAGGTGGCTCAGATGGGATGGTCATGGCTTGAGCATGAAGTGTCCATTTTTCCCTGGGGTTTGTGCTGATAGACTGACCCGGCAGCAGGAGAGTCTCAGCTCCTTCACCATTAGATGACTCTGTTTGATGATACAGTTTTCAGAAGACTTTATAAAAGATCTGTCATAAAAATAAAGCCAAACTGGTAAAAGCCAGAGAGAGAAGGATGCCCTGGAGGGATGATGGAAAAAATGGACTTTTTTCACACTGATATTGTAACAATATTTTTGTATCAATAACCTTTAATAATGTTCCAAAAGCTGGTACCTCCACAATGTAAGCAAGAGAATAACTGTGACATTTTGTGAGTACTTGTCTGAACATGGATTTGATTTCTGCATGTGAGGTTTTGAAAACTGAAATAAAGTGCTTTGTTAATGCTTTTTCTCCTCCCCTTCCCCTAAAAATAGAATTAAATTTGTATATTACAAGTAATCTGCAAACATACTGCATACTATAATTTCCCTTTGAGTATTAAACTTTCGATAACCTCATTATTAGTAATATTTAGGCAGCTACTTTGAGTTATTTTGTACACTCAATAACTTGCTTTTCCTACTTTTAAAAAGTTATAAATAAAACAGATCTTTTCACATTCATGATAACTTGGAAAACAAAATGTAAAAATTTGCAGTGTATCTGATCCATTTATCTACTTCATCTGGTGCTGTCATTTAATTCATATGTTTCTCCTCCACATTATAATGATAATAATTCACATCTGCAACATATGAGTGTGCTAGATATACTCATAATAATCATATAATGTAAAATTGAAACTGAAATTAACAAATTTACCCAGTGAGGGCTGTTCTGTGTAATTAGTGCCTATCTTTATAATATTGTGTAAGGATTGAAAAATATAAGTACAAGCCTATACATTTGGTAAGTTGCCCAACTTTCAGTTGTCACAGTGCTGGATTTAAAAAATGGGTGTTGCTTGCAAATTATTCTGACTTTGAAGCTATATTTGGGATTGGGGCAGGCTTTGATAAAATTAAATACACAGTCCTAACATATGTGAGGCTGCTTCAACTGTTTCCCAGCTGATTCTTGTGGAAGTGCTCACCCCACTGGGTGTAAATATCAAAGGCTGCTCTGTGACCTTGTTATGACACAGCTGACTGCCATTCTTCTTTACCACAATATTTTAACAACTCGAGATTTATCCTCTAGAACCAGAAGTATTTTAAGACATATAATTGGATCAGTGCTGGCTTCTCTTAGCTTTTCTGCCACAATATCCGGCTAAGGAGTTCCTGAACTTGCTTTGTAGTGCTCACCACAGTTTGAACTGAACCTGAGGTGGATAACATCAGTTATTTAAGTCTTGTTTTGAATCTCCCTAATCGTGTGACCGCTGGTGTCTCCTTTGGTGCGCAGAAGTGCAGCTAGACTGGCTCAAGTTCTCCACAACTCCCTACAGCCCCAAGGAACAATTTAATCTGTCAGTAGCTGACGCAGCCTATGCAATACTGTGTCAGCTGTGCCTCACTGCCAGGCACACACCTTCCTCTCGAGGCTATGAGGAAAGTGGTGAGAGCTTGTATGCCTGATTTAATCCTCCTGAGCCCAGGAAATGCCATGAATCAAACATGTCAGGCCTGGATCAGGCCCAAGAGGCTCACAGTTGTTATTAGAGTCATGCTCCTCAGTGCCCATTGCTGGTGAAAGGATGAGCTTGAAAACATGGCCCAGAGAGTAGGAGGGAAGACCTGCAGGGACAGGTCAGGATTACTCAGGTGGGGACTGAGCAAAGGCCGACCAAGTGAAGTTCAACAAGGGAAGGTGCCGGATTCTGCACCTGGGATGGTGCAACCCTGCATGTATGGACAGACTGGGGAATGAGAGGCTGGAAAGCAGTGCCAGGGAAAGGAAAGGGACTGGAGGTCCTGGTCAGTGGCAGTGCCCTGGAGCCAGGAGGGACATCCCTGTCCTGGGGGCACCAGGCCCAGCAGGGCTGGCCGGGCCAGGGAGGGATTGTCCTGCTCTGCTCTGGGCTGGGGCGGCCTCACCTGGTATGTTGTGGGCAGTTCTGGGCACCACAACATAAAAAAGGTGTTAAACTATTAGAGAGTGTGCAAAGGAGAGCCATGGGGATGGTGAAGGGCCTTGAGGCGAAGCCACGTGAGGATCAGCTGGGGGCACTTGGTGTGTTCAGCTGGAGGAGAGTGAGGGGAGACCTGACTGCAGTTCTGCTGCTTCCTGGGGAGGGGAAGAGGAGGGGCAGGCACTGATCTCTGCTCTGTGGTGACCAGGGACAGGGCCCAGGAAATGGCCTGAAGTTGTGTCAGAGAGGTTTAAATTGGATGTTAGGAAAAGGCTCTTCCCCCACAGGGTGGCTGGGTACTGGAAAAAGCTCCCCAGAGAAGTGGCCCTAGCACCAGACTGACAGAGTTCAAGGAGAATTTGGACAATGCCTTTGGGCACATGGTGTGATTCTTGAGGATACAGGGTCAGGAGTTGAATTCAAGGATCCTTGTCTCCTCCAACACAGCATATTCTGTGATTCTGTGACAGGAGACCAGAGCAACCAGGACAAAGTCATGTCACTCTGCCACTGACCTCCGGAGGGAGAACTGTGCCATGGAAAAAAAAAATTCATCACTTTCTCTGAACATTCATTTCCTCTAATCTGAGGTCATGCTGGGGTATCTATTGTCTTTTTAAGCTTTATTGGGGATGAGATAAAACAAAATTCTTGAAGAGGAACTTTGGCCTTGATGCCTTAAGTTTTAGCTTTCATGTTTTTCAGATTCTGTGCAGCCCATGCGTGTAATTCTGACCCTCATATTAAGTGTTAGTAAGCTCTCTTTGTGGAGTAGGTAGACAAAACAAATCCTTTTCCAGATTGAGACCAAGGACAACCATTGCAAGTTTCAGGCCAAAAAGCATGAACAATGGTGGACAGAAGGGAGAAAACAAGGAAGGATGGGACTTCAAAATCTGAAGCTGTAATTGGACAATTAAACCCAGTATGCAAAGAGACCAAAACTTATGAAAGTGTGAGACCTCGTGACCGATTGTCCATTTTGTGACCATTTTGGGTCTATCTTGTGTGTAGCCCTGGCCAGGTTCTTGTACTGCTTAAGGTGTACCCTTAAAGGCCTTTTAATAAATACCTACTTTCTTCTCTTAGCTCCATCCAGTCTCTGTTCCAGGTCAGCCTTCTCAAGGCATCAGCCTCAGGGACAAAGTCAGTAGGCATCTGCTGCCACAGGTGAGCACATTGTCCAGGGTGGTAGTGTTGTATATGTGCTATTACTGGGAGATTTCTCCTCATGATCTTCTTGGTTTTCAGCCTCTCCTTACACAGTGTGAAACAAATCATGGCACATCTGGACTGCAAGTATGGGCTATTTAATGCTCCCATTTAGACAGAATTTCTTTGCCAGCTTTCGACATTTACAAGACTAACTAAATTTCAGTCTTTCCTGAGCAAAAAATTCCATATTCAAGCCCAAATGATTACATCAGAAGGGCAGCAATTTCAGTAAACCAAATAAATCTGGCTTTATTTGCCATTCAGTTAAAGGTTTTGATGATGAATTAGACAAGAAAAAAATAATATATGTATATATACTGGTGTAAACTCGTGCAGTTGCTTACTAGTGTAACTATGACCTAAATTATTCTTGACAGTAGGCTAAACATGGCAGTGATGTAGAAAAAGTCTTTGGCTGATGCAGATTGGTTTGATCACCCTTCCTGGCAGTTCTACCCATGTATTGATGATAAAAGTGGCTTCATTCATTATTAATGAACGAATTAAAATATGATGATAATCATGTCAGCTACACTTCAGAAACATACATTTCTGCTAAAGAATGAAAAGCTGACCACTTAGGCTATGGAACAATTGCATGATAGCATGCAAAGCTAATTTGTGTTTGGTGGCAGCAGGCTGCTTGATTTGAAACCATACATTTTACTGGGTGTGAAATTTAAGGAGCATTACATGATTGCCACAGGTCTCTTCCTGACTGGGTGGACTGTACTGGATCTCTCTGGAGAGGCTCTCTGATCAAAGATGCTTTTAGGAAAATTCTCTGTCATGAGAAAAAAATGCAACAGAAAGACAGGGAAGCATAGCCAGAATGAAAGAAAAGAGAAATAATCAATTTCACACATACTAACAGAAGTATGCAGCAGCACCAAACCTGACATGCACACACACACAAAAATCAAGAGTGTAGAGTAACAGAGTGACCTTAACACAAAGAAACCACATGAAACATATGGTCACACTGAGAGATCCCCTCCATCGCTGCTAACAATTTACTTTTCATTACCAGAGACCTGCCAGACCCTAAGCACAATTTTAAGTTCCACTCGCTCTTTTAAAATGGAAGCTCAGCATCAGTAGAGATGCTGGTTATTTATGACTTTTTTGCTAAAAAACTGCAGGGTGCTAAAGTGACAGAGGTCTTGCACTGTCTTATGTAGAACTTATGTTCTAGAAAGAATAAAGGTTGCTTCCTATTTCTTTGGGTGTATCCTCTCAGGGGAGGGGAGATTGTTTCCTGTTCTTTTTGTTGCAGGAGAGTTTAAGCTAACCAAGCACTCTTTAGGGTGTATATCAGCTTTAAAAACACAAGCCTGTGAGGCTACTAGATGTTTTTCAAACCACAGATTTGTTTTGTTTTGTTTTTGTTTTTGTTTTTGTTTTTGTTTTTTTGAATTGGGCGTTGTGAGGGTTTTCTGAGGCAGTTTCTGGCATGCCGTGTTGGCAATGGTGATAGTTGAGAATGCACTAGGTGGACAACACTGCCTGTGCTCTGATATCTGCTAAGAGGTTTAGTAAGAAAAGATGTTAAGCCTCTTATATTAATGGTTTATCTTAAGGAAATGTTCCTGCTTGGAGTTCTCACAAATGCCACGCAACAACTTTATGATATTAGTAAGGGTGTTTTCTTCCCTGAAAACCTTTTATCTGAAGTGGCACATCTTGGAATTACAGATTCATGGAATTGTCAAGATTGGAAAAGCCCATTAAATCAGCACTACCATTTTCACCACTGAACTATATCCCCAAGTGTCCCATCCACATGTTTTGAACACTTCTAGTGTAAGAATAGGATTCCAGCACTTCCCCAGGCAGCCTGTTCCAATGCCTCACCACACTATCAGCAAAGAAATTTTTCCTAGTATCCAACGTAAACCTTCCCTGGCCCAGCCCAAGGCAGTTCCCTCTCCTCCTGTCCCTGTTCTCTGGGAGCAGAGCCTGACCCCCCCCCCGCCCCTGGCTGTCCCCTCCTGTCAAGGAGTTGTGCAGAGCCAGAAGGGCCCTCCTGAGCCTCCTTTTCTCCAGGCTGAGCCCATTTCCCAGCTCCCTCAGCTGCTCCTGGGGTCCAGACCCTTCCCCATCTCCTTTCCCTTCTCTGGACACTCTCCAGCCCCTCAATTCCCTGTTGTGAGGGGCCCAGAGCAGCCCCCAGGATTCGAGGTGGTCCCTCAGCAGTGCCAGCACAGTCACGGTCATTGTCCTGCTCGTGCTGCCACACCATGGCTGGGACAGCCCAGGGGCCATTGGCCTTCTTGGCCACCTGGGCACCCCTGGGCTCATGTCCAGCTGCTGTCACCAGCACCCCCAGCGCCTTTTCCAGCTTTCCAGCCACTTTTCCCCCAGCCTGGAGCTGCAGGGGCTTGTTGTGACCCAAGGGCAGGACCCAGCACTTCTTCTGGTTGTACCTCATCCCCCCAGCACTTCTTCTGGTTGTACCTCATCCCATCGGCTTCATCCCACGGATCCAGCCTTTCCAGACTCCTCTGCAGAGCCCTCCTACCCTCCAGCAGACCCACACTCCTGCCCAGCCTGGTGCTGTCAGAAACTGACTGAGGGGGCCCTTGATCCCCACTTCCTGGTTCTCAACGAAAAATCAAACACACCTGGCCCCAGTACAAACCCCTGAGGAGCCCCAAGAGTGCCAGTCTCAGTTGAATGTCACTCCACTCCCCACCACTCTCCAGCCCAGCCATCCAGATAGTTCTTTATTCAGAGAACTTTTGACCTTTCCAGGTCATGAGTAGCCAATATCTCTATAAGAATCCTGTGGGAACGGGTGTCAAAGACTTTAGTAAAGGCTCCAGACCCTTTCCTTCATGCTCTAGGTGGATCACCTTGTCATAGGAGGAGATCAGACCAGTTGAGCAGGACCCACCTTACCTAAATCCAAGCTGTCTGGGCCTCCTTCCCTGGTTGTCCTGCACATGTTAGCCCTCAAGCTGATTTTAGCAGCTGCTAGTCAGAAAAGTGTTAAAAGGCATGCCCAGCTGAAACAAAAGATTTCTAATAAAAAAAAAAAAAAGTTGAAATAAAGGGTAAGATGCACCATTATCTAGGTGGGAGGAAGGGAGCTGTGCAGGTAGGAGGGAAAACTGACTGACTGACTGACCGACTGACCGACTGACCCCACGCGAGGCTCCCTAGAGCTGGAAGAGTTTTTGTGCAATGGTGAGGACTCATTAGGAAATCTGAGCGAAGGATGCAAGAAGGAAGCATCCTCTTGTAAACTAGAGGATATGAGAGCTCACCACTGCTGCAACAAGCTCTGCCTGACCAAAGTCTCTGACTCACAGCCTTGTTGTTTTTAACATGGGGCAATGTCACATGTTTCTGATTCTTAGCAGAACATCTTTAGTCCTGGAAGGACAGAGGGAAACATGGGTGGCATGGGCAGATACCTGCGTGTAAACTCAGATTTCTGGTGTTTTGGTTCTTTGTTCATGGGACTGCCCACTCAAAGTAGGTAGTTAAGGAGAAAGTTGTTTTGGAATGCTCACTGCTTCTAAGAGGGGGTTTTCTTAAGAAATGCAGGAGTGGCTTACAGTTGCTTGTTGGTTATTTTTCTCATAACATCATCAGAAGAGGCAGGCTCTAAATTTGAAGAGGCAGTTCCAAATTTGCTGCAGCTTAAGGGTGATGAAGGTCACAGAAAGTGGTGCCTTGTCGTAGAGACAGGTCAAGGTCCAGGTCTTGGAAGGAAAAGGTTGTGGGGTCTTGAAGTGTGGTGGGGTTTGCATGATGTTAGCACACTGAATGTATGAAGGAAGACACCAAACTGAATATAAAGATCCTGTGGGATATGTTCCACTAAACAGAACCAGGCTTTGCCCAGCTGGAGATGAAAAGTGGTGCCCTATACCTCACAAAAAATCTGCTGTGCTCTACCTACAGCCAGAGCTGATCTACTGACTGCCTCACTGAGACCTGAGTTTGGCTGTTCTTTTGCCTAATCATTTCAGGTTTGTTTGCATCCTACTTTTGTGTGCTTCACACTTAATTTACAAGTGGCTAAAAGCCAGTTCCTGTGAGAACTTAGTCCCTTTGCAGACATTCTCAATTATTTATGCCTTTCTTCAACAGTGAGTCTATTGTTCTTCTGCCCTGTCTGCAATGAATCCTTGTCTCCTCTGTGTGAGGAGTGTTCTCTCTTACCCAAGGATCCTCTTTTTTTTTTTTTTTTTTTTTTTTTTTTTTTTTTTTTTTTTTTTTTGCAATAGCTGGTCTCAAATTACCAAAAAAGCTGGACAGTTTTTGTAGGTGATGATTTAAAGAGATCTTATTTGGAGCACATAACTATGACACAGTGGGCAGAGTAATAAACTTTACAGGAAAGAACGTACATGGGGGAAAGGAGTGACTGATGCTCCACTAAGCTGCAAACATTTGCTAACCAGATTATTCATAGAAAATTAATATAGAGGTGCAAATCCCAGTTGTTTTAGGGATAGAAATGATGTTTCTATTTTCTTCTGCTTTCACCTATATGCAGTATCTGTTTTCACTTATCCTCATAAGTGACTAGGTCTCTACCTTTTCTAAGTCCTTTCATTAATATTTTTTCCTTCTCTTGTCTTGAAAATGTTGAGTTTTTGTTCAGCACCAGGCCATTCTGCCCATGCCTACTAGCAGGCAAGTCTGTTATTGGTCACACATGGTACTTCTGCTGTGACTTTTCTCAGAATTGTCTATTGAGGTTTTTCTTGATCGTGTTCAGCATTGATTTCTACACTGCTCCAGTTAAATGTAAAACATACCTCTTAGCTGTTGTATTACAACTTCTCCCATTTCATTCTTCTCTTTAAATAGCTCTTTTAGTCTCACCAGTCTCATTCAATCTCGTCTCATTGCTTGTGTTCAGATGACTTCCTTTAGCTGTTTTTTAGCTTTTATTACAATTTCTATAAAACGTCTTCTTTGTGATTAAATTATTTATGGAAATTTTCTACTCTGTTCACATTGAGTCCTTTTCTAACCAACCCATCCTTCCTTCTCCTGTCTTTCTCAGATTGAAAACTGAGGGAGAAAAAACTTAACAGGACATTTGTTTTTTTTCACAAATGATTAAAAAAATTCTTCTAGACAATGTTGAAAGTCACCCTAAGAGACCTTTAGGCAAGGAATAGTGACACAGATGGCAGAAGGTACAGCAAGGATGATGAATGAACACAAAAATAGTATTTTAGGTCAAAGGTTATCTTTCCTTCTACATTCTTAATTTTGTTTAGTGAACTATTAGTAGTTGTTGAACCATTTTTAGCAGGCAACATCCTATTTGTTGAATTCTGCATGTTGTTCAAGGGAATATGCTCCATATGGGTCTCTTGCTGGGTATGCCTTCTGTCTTTAAATCTCCAAAAATAATTATGAGACTATCCTTTTTCTGCAGCTATTACTAAGTTAAGTGAGCTTACACAGATAAAGCAGAAGGNTCTTGCAGCTTTTGAAACCAGTAAAGTTATCCAAGAAGCAAACTTGGTTCAATCTTAGTGTGGCTAAGATGGAAATTCTCCATCTTAGCATTCCCAGTTTGCTTATTTTGCCATGTAGAGGGCTGAAACTGGTAAATTTGAGTGAGGGTGTGTGTACTTACTAACCCTTGGCCTTCCTCTGTGCCAAAGCACAAAATTAAAATGAAGAGTCAAAGCGCCATGAAGTAAGGAACCAATCATAAATCATGTTAGGATGCTTCTTTAAGAGTTTGACTATTTATTTCTCAAGGTTGGGATAAGGATGGACAAACTCTTAAAAATCTCTGCTCTGTTTGCAAACAACAGATGACAATTTTTAATTACAGGGTTCCTACATGTACAAACTGCTGTAACAGAACACATAACTTTCTAAACTTTTCAATTTTTTTTTTACTTTCTAAAAGCAGCCATGCCTGACTGCAGTATAATTCCTTCTGGGATCTCTGCCTGTTGAAATTAGCAACAATTTTTGGTGATTTCTTTTAACCTTCATGGAGGGTGGTTCTTTCACTGCCCATAATGTATTGGTGCTTTGCAAAGGTGTGTTTACAATTTTCATAAATAGAGTTGTTAGTGAAATGGAAGAGCAATGACTGCCTAAAGCTGTGTCTGGATAGAACTCTATTTATAGAAAAAACCTTGCCCACTGGTGAAATTACTGTGTCAAAATGTTTTCAAAGGCTGAAAAGGCACTAATATCAATGCTTAAAAGCACTGATATTAATATATGGTATTTTCTTGCCCACAGCAAATAAACTGTGAACTTGCTGTGGTAGGCTCAGTCAGTTTTGCTGCTGTAAACTGTTAGTTTTTAGCTGCTGAAGACCTCATGGTGAAAAGTCCATAACATGATGACATAAAAAAAGAGGAAGGAGGTAAGTGTTGCTTTGTCCTAAGTAAGTGAATCAGAAAATTTCTTCTTCTGCACCACTAGATTTTAGTTGTTTCATTGCTTTATTTCTTTCTAGTCATTTAAGAAACTTGGCTATGAAAGCAAGGAATTAAAAAGCTGTGATTTTCCCCCATATAATCTGGGTAAAAGATTGATCCTTTAACTCTGACTGTAGATTTACTTCAACTGATCCTTTTTAACTCAGACTGTGGATTTGCTTCAACTGCAGTAAAAAGAAGCCTGCGTGCAAGAAATCTTGACCTCCCTGTGTTTTAGAAGGTCAGGGAGGCAAGCTAACCAAAAGAGCTTCTGATTCAGACACTTGCTCTTCAGAAAATTATATAAATTGCCAGGTTTCTTGCATCTTCTGTTATATAAATCTCTGTTTTGAAAATGATCTTCAGCCTGGTTGCCTTGAAGCTGCGGGGAGAAACCATTATTTAGCAAGAACAATGTGGTAGAGTTTAATGATGTAGAAATCGATAGGGTATTAATTAATTGAAATCCAAACAAAACCCCTGTAAAGTCAACCAAAAAGAAGTGGAAATGGGTGGGAAAGGGTGGGAAACAAGGCAATGATTTATTCTTTTTGCTATAAAGACATGGAAAAATACCATGCCTGGTACACTCACTCAGCAGAAATCTCTCTTTAGACAGAGACACAGGGCAAAAAATGTTGTCTGTTGAGCTAATACATTGCTTAATCAAGATTTCATAAGCAGAATTCCTCCTTGCCACTTGGAGAGTGATTAAATTTTGGCTGAACACATCTGACTATTGTAGAAATCTAAGCTAAGAAACTAAGCTTTTGCAATTATGTGACCTGTCTCTCTTGATTATTAAGACATCTTAAACTTTTCATGGATTTCTAAATGGGGCCAAGAATCTTGTAGATAAGTTTCCATAGAGACAGAAGGTAGAAGAAAGAGAGGGTGCTAATTACAGTGTCCCATTTAACATCACATCAATCTGAGTTTTTTCTAGGTAGCCATCAGCAAGACTTAATCACAGGTATGTCAATCAGAGAGAGATGTGGATCATTTAGATCAATGCTCCCTTACTGTCTTTTCATCTGGGAAGGGAACTCTGAAAGAAAAAAATAAAAGAATCAAAAAATGCTGGTGGGCAATAGAGTTACAAGTTAGAACTCCTGAGGTGCAAGTAAAAAGGAGAAGTAATGATGGCTCACTTAGTTTTGCTATCTCAAAGACACATCTATTAAAGTCAGTTCGGCATGTAAAAACAAACTATAGATGCCTTTTTAGGTTTTAAACCACTAAAAAGACTTTAAACCTGATTTTGGAGACACTTTTGGCCTATTTGATCTCATTAAATTATGAACCACAGCCCGTGTGTTCTCAGATGGAGCCTCCAAACCCCTCAGTGAAAACAAGTAGCGCTGGGAAGATCAGTCTTAGAAAATGGTGAGTTTCCCTCATGACAAAAATCCTAGCAATTGTCCCTTACTTTCTAGGTTCACAGAGAAAACTTGCACTCTCTCTCTGAATGATGTGGGAGGGGAAGCACTTTGAAAGCACTCAGTTTCTCATTGCTAACATCATAAGCAGCAACTAAAATGAGTTAGAAACTTCTTTAGTCCTTGTTCGTATATCACCTGTAATAACATGACCTGAGTTTACATAAATGCCTGGATTAATTAATTAGAGAAATTGAATGATTTAGAAAAACAAAGAGCAACTGAGCAACACATGATGAGCAAAATTGGGCAGACACAAAATGTGTGAATATAGCCATAATTTTTGAGAATAAGAGAGTCTGAGATGTAATTATTTCTTTAATGTTCTGGACTTAAAACTGCAGAGATTCCTTAGCAGGTTAACTGTTTTTCTAATATTTAAAAGTACAGCTCCCAGAAAAGTCAGTGAAACTCTTTAATTTCTTCAGTCATATCTGTAGTCTTCAGGCATTTTTTTGGATTTTCCTCTGTCATTTTTGATTTGGGAGGTCAAGATAAATTTTGCCTGTATCTTGATTTATGTCTTCAAGAATAATTTACATGTGTAAGAAAAATCTGAAAGTTTCCATTCTCTCTCAGCCATCTATGAAATACTCTGTGTTTAGTCAGAACAAGCAAAATAATCCAGATCTTACAGTACTGCTGTACTTTTATAGCAGTGTTCATTGTACTGTTTCAAACACTGCAGGGTTTGAAATAAACATGTTTGTAAGTTAATATAGTTGTAAGTAAATATGTTTGTAATGTAATAGGGCTAATAGAAACTTCAGAGATGCTAAAGAGACTTGATGGATGATGCTTCTAGGGTCTAAATGCCATTAAGAATGCCAGTCTTGAGCTTACAGCTGACCTGCTTGTCTCTTGTGAGCCACAGATGGTGCCAGCATGTCACAGATAACCATCTTGTGTCAGAGCTGGGATCATTATTGGCTCTTGTCAGGTGGTTTTCATCCCAGTGTCCCTGATAAGTGAACAGGCTTGTCAGTGTGCTGCTCTGATAGCATTCTCTTGATAGAAATTGATAAAAAACAGTGTGAATAGTGGATGCTGCTTTGGGCATTTGGGATCTATTTTGGAGCAGCATGATGATCAGCTTGATGACAGACCACTAAAATGTTTGTGAGAGGACACTCCTGAATCAAAATTTCACTCCCTTTCTGTGGACATAGAGCTATAAGTGTACCGGAAGGCTTCTTGGTATGACAGTCAAGATACACCAGAATCCCCCAGACAAACTTGGAACAAGCATAAAAGATGACAGAGAAAAGCAGGGGTAATAAATATTGAAAGCTCTGACATCTGCAGCTCATTGTGTCCCTTGAAAACAAGACTAATCTCTTCACCAGAGAAGCCACTGGATTCTAGCATGTCGAATTGATGGGATGTTTCATCACTGCATTCAGTGGAAAGAACAAGTGATATTGCTGGGGGCTTGTAGTCTGTTAGAGTCCCTCTGTTTCTGTCCAAATGTGCTTGGTGGACTTCAGGTGATATAGGCAGGCATGAGGAATAATCCAAGGGACATATGGGCTTGTAACCTCAAGTGGAAAAGTTAAGACTTCATGGTCTCTGCCAGGATTTTGATAAGTGACTCACCCCAGGAGAGTCTGAGGGCATGGTAAAGTCCTCTGTTGCAGGTTTATAGTTACATCTTGTTGAACATCAAAAATATTAGACACCAATTTTGCCTAATCTATGGATGTTTAGTGATGCTACTGAATTCATAATAAATTAATAAATTCTCATGAATTCTCTGTGGGTTTTGAATCCATTTTGTGCTGGAATCATAGAATCCTTTTAAGAACAGGGGCTCTATGCCCTCCTACTGCTGTATGTTGTTTTATTTCAATCAAATGTGAATTTGTCAGCCTATTTGTTTATTAAATGTCAAAAAGTGCCTCATCAAGTCATTTTTTAATGTGCTGCCACTTCAGATTCCTGTCAGAAATTATGAGACTGTGGGAGGGAAGTCTATTATCTCACAATTCACCTTTGTTTAGCAATGTCAGTGTTGATCTGCCATAGAATATTTATTTTGAAACCCTGAGGTTTTTGAAAAGCCTAACCAAATTCAAAATGCTTCATACTCAGCAATTTTCTAGGTTGTGATATCTTACTTGATTTTTCAACAAACTGCACTGCCTATGACTTCTACCTATGACAGAAATATGAAAATCAGCTTGATTTTCAGGAATTTGGAAGACTGGGGTACCCTTATGTAGAAGTTTAAACCCAGTCAATTCAGAATAATAGCTACTCATATGCCTTTGCAAGGGAAAATTTTGAATTTAGAGCCTGTGATCAAATCCATTTGCACAGAGAGACATTCCTTTGCAAATTTGGTTTCCATATAGACATAGTTCTTCTGAAAGTGGGCTGTGAATCTCCAGGCTCTCCACAAATTCTGGCACTATGCCCTAGTCCTTCGTTACCACAATAATTATGAGTAACTCCTTTTAGCATTCATCTATGTCACATTTAACATAGGTGTGGCATCTAGGTCAGCAGAACTGCCTTGCCCTAGAAGTTTACCCCCTTCCCAAGTCCCTGTGGCAGCCAGCAATATATTTTTTTCGTCAAAAATACCTAACTCTCTCCCTTTTTTAAAAAAATTTTCTCCTCCTGTAGCCACACAATTTTTAAAAAGATGTTCAGAAAACAGAGGTTCGAATTACTTATGTATGTTAAGAAACATTTTTTCAAAGCAGAAAATATTAAGAAAAAAATACCACCTTTTTCTCCAATCCTACACTAAGTTAACACAGATCTATATTACTGGTTTGGAGGATGTAATACAACAGGGTTGAGATGAAAAATTTAATGTTTGGGTAAATATATATTGCCTTTTCATTCTGATCTGCTTTGAGAATTCTTAGGCTGCACACCAGTGGCTGAATCAAATGGAAAGGCACATGCCTATGATCAGCCACAAAGAAGGCTGCACTCATTAAATATTCAGTTCCAAGTAGGCTCTCCCCGAAAGCAAAATAATACAAATACTGGAGCTGAATGTGTTCACCAGCTTTGCCAGCTATGAGTGAGTGTGGGCTGAATCATGACAGTTCTCCTCATTGTTATGAAAGCTCAAAACATTTCTAAAGAACTGTTTTCCATCAGGAAAATTGATGTTCACTCAGTGTCTTCTGTTGGCAAACCATCACTTATGGTGTATTCTTCCCATGGGTTAAATTTTAAATAAATCATGACACTTTGTCAGTTGGCATCAGCCTTGCTTTCAGGGTGCCTCTTTGGAGCTGCATTTCTCACTCATACCTTTTCTCCCATGTTTTTACCTGCAGGATGTACTCCACAGAGACACGATGCCTCTTGTTTCTGCTCATCTTTCTGATTCATTTCCACCACACGGAACAGAACTCGGTTTTTATTACCTGGCAAGAACAAAAATACCTTTTCAACTGGCCTAGCTGTTGTGATATTGTCCTTAGAAATGCATGGGAGATGGAGAGGAGCTGAGACATCTGGGAGGTTGAAAGCCACAGCCTGAACTGATTCTCTCCTGCTTGTAAACAGATGAGAGGTGGTTTCTGTTCAGGCTTATGGAGCAAAGATTCACACAAATTGCCTAATATTAGAGAGCTTCTTTTAAAAATCATAATTCTTTTTAAATCATAATTCTCATAAAATCATTACTCTTTGAAAATCATAATCACGTCTTCTTTAAAATCATAATGACAACATAATTGTCCTCAAACCCATTGTAGACAACTTGCAGTGAGTGTAAAAATTACAATATTTTAAGAGAAATAAAGAAGACTGTTCACCTTCAGGACCCACTTTAATTAGGAGAACAATCACTGAACATGGAATTTTTATTTTTTTTTTTTTTGGGGGCGGGGTGGTGTGTGTGTAGGAAATAGTTTTGGCTGCATAACAGTTGTTGTCTCCTCTTAGGAGCTGTCAAGAGATAAGGAACTGCCACAAGACTCTAAAATTTTGTTGGAAGAAAAGGTGGGTTGTTAACCAGACAGGTCTGGCTGCATGTGATAGTCATGGGAGCTGCAGTTTCAGTGTGAACAGGCTGCAGGTCACTGTGGCACCCACATCAAAATGAAAGGAATTGTAAAAGGGTTATTAAAAAGGGTTATAAAATGGTTGAACAGTGCAGTAATGATGCATCTACTCCAGTCACTTGGAGAATGTGGTATTCCTAGCAAAGCATTGTGAATGAAAAATGTTGCTGACCATATTGCTAGATATGATTATTTTATATAAATACAAATCTATATGTTCATGTTCACATTCACATTCATATTCAGTTATATATTAAAACATATTTTATATATAAAAATATACATAGTTATAATATAAAAGGGCATAATTTTAACATGCTATAGAAGACCCAAGAGAGAAAGGATTATCCTAAATACCTTTGAGGTGCACATAATGTGCTGTGCATAAAATCAGTCTGGGCAAAACTGTTGGGCTTTAATTCCATTGGGTATTGTCATGCAATGAGGATCTGATCACCCATAAAATGATTTTTCAAAGCATCCAACTGTTTTACATGATCTAAAATATCTTTCTAGTAAATTAGATATTTTCAATGATTTTTTCACTTATGCTTGTGACAGTGCAAAAGACCATTGATTACATGAGATATCTTGGGTTTTTTTACACAGGCTCTGAGATTGTCCAGGTGACTGAGTGCTTTACCCAAACCATAACACTGGGTGTAATATTTCTCATTTACCTCACTATAGAAGGCTTCTATGACTATAACTGTACTATTCTGGGACACAAAACTTTTATTTTTAAATGTGTAGGAAAAAAATAAAACACTCTTTATAATTATCCCTTCACAACCTGAAATTACATCTTCGTCAGCTTTCACTTTTCTTTTACAGAAGACACAAAAGCAATCATTAAAACAGTTTCTATGAGAAGTTCCTGGATTTAATAAGTGATTTTCAGGTGTGAAAGAAAATTACTTTCATGGTGATAGCAAAATGTAGAAATTAAACCAAAAAAATTGAAGCCCCTGAAATTTGGGTCAGCATATGCAGAATTATACCAGCCTTACGATCCTTAATTTAGTAGATGGGGGCATTTTATTTTAATTATTTTCTTGAGCTATTTATACCAGTGTAAAATCAAGAAATGAGAACTCTGTAGGAAAATAACATTTGGATCAAGACTCTTCTTTTACATTAGAAGTTTTATGAAAAATGGGAGTGTAACCATTTCATACACAATTTTATTCCTATTACTTTCCCCTTTTTTGTTACTAATACCCCCACAACTGACATTCAGCAGAATCTTTTTTGGAGTGGGGATAAGTTATAAATTAATTGCACAGTTATTACATGGCATGTTTCATTTAGAAACATATTTGAAGAGGTAAATTCTTGATATCTCTAAGGTATAATTGCAATTCATATGAACTTGTTCATTCAGAGATGAGAAAATAACATGGTGAGGAAGTTTAGAATGTCTTTATGAATTTCAATCTATGAAGCGAAATTAAATAAATAAATAAATTTAAATCAAGTTTTCTCAGCCGCCTCATTCATGCTTACACTGGGCACCACCAAGTCCAATATATATTTGAGTTCCTGTAGTATTATCTTAGGGACAATGTGGTTTTGGATTAATAAAATGTGTTTGAGTACAAAACCAATGGAATGTGGCTGTGTGTTTGTGCATAAATATATATGTATTCACACACATAAATTACACTTTGAAACATGTAGGTCAGATTTAGGCATAAATCTGAATGAAATGGAGATTTTTGTGTAGATTTCAAGAGAAGCAGAACTGAGTCCATCTAAACTAATATATCTCTTTACAATGGAATATATGGGAGTCTGTAGGGGTTTAGCAAGACAAAAAGGTTAACCAATTTGTAATGGTAAACAAGTATGATTTTAATTATCTGTTTGTTGAGGCTGTGGGTGGATATTTTGGTCTTGCATTCCCCCTTTTCTCTTCAGGCATTAGCTACATTTCAAAGAGGCTATCGTTTAAGTTTATTCATTATGCAGTTGCTGACAAAAGGAGAGCTGTATTTCACTATTTCTGTGCTTATTTACACTCTGTATAAGCATATTTTTGTCCTAGCTGTGGCATGCCAGGTCAGTTAAATAGGAATTTCAGGGTCTGCCTGGAGGTGGAAAGCATAATAACCAATCATCATCCCATGTGCCTTCCACTTGCTCTGGCAGCGCAATTACACACTTAGTTCTGTGCTGTCAGTGGCAACTGCAAAGAAAAAACCTCCTCCTCTCCCAGGCAATTCTACTCCCCCAAAGTTGTTTAATTGTTTATTGCAATTAAAACCTTTATTTGTTACCCCTAGTAAGGTCCAGGTTTTACCCAGTTTCCTTATACACCCTAATGAGGTGACCAAATGCCAGATACCTGTCTCTCTTGAAAAATCTCTTATTCCAGAATGTAAACACAAGGGTAAATCTGTGAAAAAATTTAGTTCCACGTTTGTGACTGGCTCTTTTAGGAGCTTTTGGTGGTGGGTTTTTATAGATACCCATATTTCTGGGAAAGTGCCAGATGATTTTCTTTAAGCTTGGTCTGTAGAGCAAGATTCTCTAAGGTTCCATAGCTCAGTCACAGGCTTACATCAAGTGCAATTCAGGCAGTCCAATTAAGCACAGTTTAAGTACACCTGTGTAGATTCTTGCAGCTTTTTAATGCATTGCATTTAGTATAATGGAACATTGTGTAATTTCACCTCTTTAACCCGGGGGCTGCTTGAAGGGAAGAGAACTACTTTCACTGCAGCACCTGCCAAGTCTATTTGGGGAAAAGAACAGAGAGCTGCGTGATGGCTCTAAATAGACTTTGGTGTTTACAAGCAAAGAGAATCCTGCTCCTGTCAAAGAGAATCCTGCTCCTGTCTGTCCACCACCTCTGTGTGGAGAGAAACCCAGCTAAAGAAGCACAACACACCTTCTAGTTCCATACTACTTCTGCAGTATTTAAAATAGCTTACAAGTAATTTCCTTAGTATTTTCTTTTGTAGGAGGTTTGCCACAATGGAGCACATTTGTGAGAGAGAAATTAAATTAATTAAATTAAACATGAATTAAATGTGTGCAAGGTGTTGACAAGATGCCACTGCCATTCTTCTTTTTGAAATGGAAAGCTGGGGCTAAATATGATCTGCTGTCTTCCTGCAAGATATGGATCAATCCAGTATTGGTAATTTATGTTTAATTAGCACTAAGGACATTTTGGTTATTGTAGAAGAGATTTTGAGGACAAGGTTTTTAATTGGGCACAAGTAGCTTTTTCCTTGTTTATTATTGTCTTCCATTCTTTTTCTGAAAATATGATTTGATTTGAAATTTTGTATATTCTCCATGTATAAAGCAAATGGATTAGTAACTTTGAAATAGTCCACACCAGTCAGCTGTGCACAATATCATAAGGATGTGGGTTTCAAGAAAAAAAAAACAAAGAAATACAAATTTAGGAGGGAGGGAGGTGTATTCTGCATTGATCACATGCAACAAGTTAAACTCCTAGCTAAGAATGATAAACTTATCTAAGGTAGCTGAAAGGAAACTGACTTGTGCCGTAATGTGGAAGTGGAACATGAGGGAAAATCAGTTTCTAGTGTGAAATATTTGCAAACTACCTGGTCACCAATTAATTGCACTAATTCTACCCAAAAAAAAAGCTTGTCGCCTTCTAGCGTTACTTTGATCAGGCTGTAAATTTAGAAAATGGCCTGAAATCAAGCAAGTTCCCATGTCATATCCAGTTCCCTTGACTCAGACCAGCAAAAATATTACTAAGATGCTAGGGACTTATTCAGTATTCTCAGAGAAGTGTGATAGTTTAAAAGGTACTTTTTACCAAGTGTGCCTCCAGCAAAAATGTCCCATTAATTCAATTTTTGTTGAAGTTAAGGATAATTTAGGTTTAATACTGCCAAGGAGCAGGGATGAAAAAAAAATCTCTCAAGTCCCTATTTCTACCTGTGATTCTATTATTAAAATGTCAAAGTTTTCCTGGAATTCAATATGCATATTAAGATACAAACAACGCACAGCCTAAATGATCATTTTACTGCTCAGACTTTGAGGTATTATTTAGTCAGGTCTCAGAGGAAAATGCCATGATGTGCTGAAGCAGTTCCAGTACATGTTGTGCAGATTCAGGGTTAATAGAGAACTACATTGACTGCATTCATATTTTAAGAAAATATGAAAGAAAAAATTCATTTAGGCTTTCCTATGAGAGCATAATAAAAACTCAACAAAGCTGTTTTTCCAGCTAAGGCATCATTCTTCCAGTAATTCTGTTGGGGGAAATAAGCGCAAGGGGTAATATATCAGAGGAAATATTCTGAGAAGGGTTGTGAAGTGTTCAACAAATTTATTAATGTCTTGTTTAAATTAGCAACACTGTAGAGTACTACTAAAGTAACACAAACAGAACTAAAAAGCTGCATCCCATGACCCTGCTGACTTTCTGAGTGCCGAGTCATGTTTTTGCTCCCTTCTGAACTGAAGCAGCATTTGATTTTCTGCCACCAAATAAAACAAGCCAAACAAAAAGAACCTTAAGTTAAGTAAGTCACAGGCAATCTGCAGTAGAGCTTTTGCAAGATTAGTGTCTTCAAAGACTCTCAGTCAGAGAATGCTTCATAAGGTTAGAGTAAATTAACACAGGCAGTATTTACGTAATGATTAGATTATGGATTGATAAGATTTGTGCTTGAAAGAGGAAGCAAGTCAGAGCACTCAAGTGACTGCTGGAGCAGTCAATTTTTAGCAAACAGCCATGAGATGCACAATGTTCTGCTCAAGCCTTATGGCCTTGGACCGCCAGAAGACCATGGGAAACAATATTTCACTGGCAGTCATGTCAATGCCATTCTATTGTCTTCAGATTTTCCCACAGACCATCAGTAGAGCAAAAATCCTTAAAAGTTTCAAGATTTTTCCCTTTTTTTTTCCCCCACTAGCCCACTGGAGTGGTAAAAAGATGTCCAAGGAAGGCCTCTAAACCCAAGGGAAGAAAAATCTTGGGAATAGTTCTGAAATATCCTTCCAAATGCACTGTCACTCTGAAAGCTTCTGCTTTTCTGATTCACTGGAAGCTGAGCAGCTGTACTCTGAGGGATAATTAGGCTATAGAAACAAACTGTGGAGGCCTCTGTGCTCTCTGACCCTTTGATTCATTTCAGACATCTCAAGACTTTATCTGAGCCTGAAATTTTAGATTTGAGTGTTTCATTTACTTAGACCTTTCAGAGTGGTTAGTACTTTATGCATAAGCAAGACAGGTTTAGCTCATGTTCATGAATATGAAATATCACCTCATCATGCCTTCACTCACCACCTTTTAATTTGGCATATGACCTTTCTAATAATTTATAATTAGGAAATAGTATCCTAGATACCTGAAGCGATCAGGCTACTCAACAATGGAAAAAAAATATTTTTTTGGACTGCAAATGCTGCTTATCACATGATAACGAATGTCTATACCTCTCATTTGATCTAAATTGAGTCAAGGTTGATATTAGCTTGGAAAATCATTTTGGAGAAGTGATGGAGTTATGCTGTGAAAAGATTCATACTAATCCACTGCTCATAACAATTGGGTTTTTCAGGGCTGAACAGAGGCTGGTAGGATTGCTTCAGATTTTGAAAGTACAGATTACATGAAGGTGAAATATTTTCATCCATTTCAAAAGGGCCAAAACTGAATTTTACTCTTGAATAGTCAATGGGCTATTGCATGTAGGTATGAGGGGTAGTGTTACATTTTTATGCTGGAAGCTCATTTGCTAAATCAAGGCTAGCAATTACTATACGTTGGGAGAAGTAATATTTTAAATTTTATAAAGTCGCTGAAATTTCAGAAATAACATGAATAAATTCTGATAGTCACTACAAATTTTCAGCAAAACTTGTTAAAACCCACCTAATTGGACTGGAACATAGAACTGACTTAGCTTTAAAAAGAGGGAGCTCATGGAATGGAGATTTGCTGCATTTTAGAGTCTTCTGCTCTATTCACTCAGCTAGGAAAGGAACTGGTATTCAGCTGCTAAAGGAAAGTCCCCTCACTTAAAGCCATGTGGTACTGGCATGAAACCTTTGCCCTGAAGAGTCATCCTGCCCTTCTCCAACATGGATAACAAGTCCAGGCCAGTGATCCTGCTGCAGCAGTCAGTGTGAGGGAGACAAAAATAACAGGACATATGTTCAGTGTATGACATTTGAGACTTCAAAAAGTCACTTGTCTTACTTCACACCTCACAGCCTGTAACTTATTTAAGAACTGCCTTCTGGCACCTCTTCTCCGCTTTCTCACAGTTTGAAAATGAACACTCCTTTCTGAGGGTAGTCATTGCTCACATCCTGTGTGTGCCTGGCTGAAATGCTGTCCTGCCTGGTAAACAATCTGCAAAAATGAATTGTTCTCATGGGAAAAAGTCAAATTGGACAGCTCTGTGACATACTTCTGGAGGTTATGGGAAATCAAACTTTTAATATGTTACTAAACATATTCTTGTCCCTTTGCTGCTGCAGAGCTGACATAGTTCTATTGACTCCTGGAGAACAGAACTGATTGACATAGCTGAAATTCCTACCGTTAATTTTTGTTACACTGTAATCCCCTGCTTTAATCAGCTTTAAACCTGTGGTTTGTTTTTTAGGACAGTGAAGGAATTTCTGTTTTGCTCTTTGCAATGCACACAATCTGTATGTTTGGAAGACCAGCCTTTTTCTGTTTCTACTCATCATGACCCCAGTTGCTCCTTGAGTGAAATTTGCATCTTACAGGGGGAGGAAAGAAATGTGGGAGCATAAAATAACCTGACTTTCATCAGGGCAGCTCTTTGCCTCCTGCATTTAAACACTACATACATTCAAGCGTCAGGCCCAGCTTGCCTGCAATGGGTGCTTTGTATAACCTAGACTGGGTTGCTGTAGAAATTTTGATTGCATTTTATTGTCTTGTGAAGTGGCTGGTTTTCAAGGGCTTTGTTTGTTTTACCAGCAGAGATTCTACAAATCAGTTGTGCAACACCACTTATATAGCTTTTCTAGCCTTTATTCTGTTGAATTTTAAATTTGTCTTCACTCACTGTTATCATTCTAACACTTAGGTTTGCTGTTTGGATCATAAAATTTACTTTAAAGCTTAAAACCAAGAAAATTGAGAAAGATTAAACTCCTGGGGGAAAATAACCTTCAGAGAAATACTCCAGAAAATTCAGAGATCAGTTAATACACAGTGAATGTTGTATTCATGTACTTCAGGGTGGCAGTTCGAAGGTGAGCAAAAAGTGAGCACATATGAAAAATAATGGAGAGGAATCGAAATCCTTTGGCAGGGTGAGTTACTTGTTTAAAAGTGGTAACAGACATACAACAAAGTGCCAGTTCACTGTCCTACTTTTCGGGAACCTGAAGATACAAGTCCCAGTCACTACCCAGGATTAAAGTAGGCTGAGCTTTCTCTCAGGCCAACTCTCTCTCATTAGGGAAGGAAGAAGGACAGAAACTGGAAAAAAAATTACACTACCTGATTGTAAGCATCAATTGCTTTGATTTACATACACACATACACACACACACCATTTTTTCTTTTATTCTTGTTTTTTCTCTTATATGTACTTCTCTGGAATTTGTGTATTTACTGTGCTCTGATATCTTCAAGGATTTTTTTTTTAAGTTACATTTTAAATTATGTCTTATTTCACATTATTCACTTTCCTGAGGAACATTTTTATAGATATGAAGTTCACATGTAGCAGAATCTAACATACAAAAATAAGATGCCAACAAATAGTTTAATACTGTCAGGCTTTTATAGTGCAGCCCTCGATATATCAATATAATATAAACACTTGTTCCATAAATGACATTACAGTCACAGAGCAAATAAGCTAAATATTCTTTCCACCATAAAAATAATATCTTAGAAGAGATCTGGTCTTCGCTAAAATTAATTATTAAGCTCTGTTATGACTAATTATAAAAATGTCATTAACTGTTTTATTTCAGGCAACAGTGAAAAGTATGCTTTTGGAATGAAAGTCTAGTAATAGTCATATGAATACAATGGACATCTAGCTAAATCCAGGATATCTAAGTAAAATAGTTTAGTTCCTATCTTAAAAAGGAATTATGACACCAGTAGAATAAAGTCCTCTTTAGTTTCAGATGCTAACCACAGTGAGGCAATAGAGAAAAAAACCCACTTCATTTGTCTAGGGGACCAACAAAAACATAAGGACAATAAGTAAACTATTTCACTGAAGCTTATTGGTTTTGGGCAATAGCTGTTGGAAATAATTTTCTTTGTCACTCAATCTCAATACTGACTTTTTTCTATATAGTACTTGAAAACAAAAAACTTTTTTGTGGTTGTTCTAAATTCTCTGAAAAAAAAATACTCAAGAACTTGTTGGCACAGTGTGATGGATGCTGTAAAATGAATGGTTTTGTGCTTAATATTCTTCAAGGCAATTTCCAGATTTCCAGAATTAAATTACTCTTCTGTCACGCTCAAATACATCATGTGGTGGCAGAACCTTGAGGCTGCAGAGTCACTGTAGGTGCATCCTCCTGTCTGTTCTAGGTGGTAGCAAAGTAATTTCTTGTTTAAATCTGCCACAGAGCAGCCTGTTCCTAGTCACTGGTTCAGCTTGAATTTTGGTGAATTGAGCTGGTGGGGTTACAGTAGGAGAGTGCAAAACTAGGCAAAATGGGAAATTAGTCCATCCCTAAATCAATGGCTTTCAGCTGCTGTATTTGTTCTATATTCAAGAGTGTGCAGATAGATTTTTGACTTTTGAAAGACATTTCCTTTGTTGGCAGATGAGGAAGAAATTAATTTTAAAGGAGTATCAGTTGTGTCTCTTTGCAGATGACACAGCTAAGTATTATAGATAAAGTCTGAAATCTCCTTAACTATGTTCTTCCAGTACTTCCAGATCAGGTCAAAATTCCTCCTTCACAGTTCATATTACTTATCAAAAAATAATCCCATCATAAGATTTCCAAAAGTTACAAAGAGTCATTAGTTTCCACAAAGCACTGCTAACTTTTCAGCTTACTGGGTTCTGAAAGGTGTGTCATATATAACTGACACACAGCTATGGAAAAAATGTGCAAGTGGAACAATAAGTAAGTATAGACCTTCAATAGGTCAAATTACATTAGCTGTTCATTTGCACTTGAATTTGCCAGGAACATTTTTTCAGAAAGTAAAGGCTAAATTTTTCAGTTCCAGCCAAACCCTTAATCATTTACATATATAATAGCGGGGGGAAAAGGGATTTAACAAAGATGTTTGCATCAGCTAAGCATACAAAAACTTTTGCATTCCTCCTGCTTTGGATACTTTTCCCTTAGATGCTTGAAAGAGGTGGATCTGCTCCAGAAATTAGATCCTTGTGCCCTTTGCTATACCAAAAGGCAAACACATGACAAAACATGTCCTTGTCCTGCGCTCTTGGAAAAGATTCCAGGTGCACTTTTGTGTGTCCTGACTGTGTTAGCAGTTGCCTACATTTTGGTTATACAATGAGATGAATGGGAGAACAACAGGGCAGGGAAAGAGAGCAGCAGGGATTAGTATGTCAGAAATTCTTCTGTGTCCTGATTCTGGCTGGCTGTGAGCATCTGAGTGACCTTTAGAAAAGAAAAAGGGTGAGTAAGTAGACAGGGAACAGGTTCTGCCTGTCTGGAGGTAGGACAGTAGTTGGTAGTTGGCCACTATCCATCTGTAACTTTTTTTTTTCTTTCCACATTCTACTGTTAAACATTTGTCAGTACCATAATATTTAGGATAACATATCTGGCCTACAATTTCATGCAGTCTAATATATCATTGGTGTTTGTCTAAATCCAATTTATCTGATAAAAACATAACAATTTATGATGTGTCTTTGAAAGTGCAGATTAAAAAAAAAAAAAACAAAAATCTGGATGTTTGTGTGATTTTGAATGGAGATAGAGTAAAAATAGGCAAGCTGAGGTAAAAGCAAAAGGAAAACATTACATAAACTACATGTCAGGAAATGTAAATAGCCAGATGAGACACTCCAGACTGTTACAGGCAAGTTGGGAAAGTCAGGGAGAGAGCACAGTAAACTGAAGAAGTACATTGTGTGAAGACAAGAATTATCTTGGGAATTACAAGCCAATGAGCTTAGTTATCCAGAAATACACTGGAAAGATTTGAATCAGTGTACAAGCATCTAGGGAATAATAAAAACATTAAAAATTATCAACATACTTGTATCAAAGTGAAAAATCATACCCAGTGCTTTTCTTAGGCAGCATATCTGCTAAAGAAGACAGGAGAAAAATTGCCTGGATTTCAGTAAGACTTTTTAACAGTTCATTGTGAAATTTTCCCAATAAACTAGGGAGATTTTTTTTTTTTTGAAACTATGATAAAGCAGAACTACCTCTGATTGTAAAGCAGAATTTTAGTCCATTTTTAATCATTCTCTGTCAGATTAGGGTACATCTCAGGTTTATGGATGTATATGGAAGATTTGGGAACAGTCTGACCAGTTGGAAGGCACCCAGGTGTTGTTCACATTGTTGCTAAATGCTGTGAGGACAAAGGAATGCATTTATGTTGTATGAGCAATTATGTGGAAAGTCAGAAATCAACAAAAAATTGCTGTAAAATCAGGCAGATGAAACTCATGCAACATAAGTTGCGTCCATATACATAATAATATTATGATAAGAAAGCAAAATTTAAATGACTGCCTGGGAGTTTTGCAGGCAGTAGTAAATTAAAAGAAAAAAGAAAAAGAAAATAAAAAAAAGATGCCAAAAATGTTGGGTAAAGGCAGAAAACCTCCCCCAAGCATTAAGAGTGTTTCTATGTGGAAGTATGAAGGGTTCTGGCACCATTTTGTTCTGGCATTACCTTGCGTAGGTGCAGTGTCTGGCTTAAAACATTAAATAAAGGGCTTGACATGGAGGAGATTTGGGCTTGGTAGTGTCAAAAGTGATTTGGAACATTCACTTTTAAAGGAATTGAGTTTTCTTAGCCCAGACAAGAGAAAGCAGATTAAAAGAGTATGTTTCTCTGTGACTCTGATGACTGGGGAACTGAAAAGCCCACCACTGAGACAATAATTAGTTCTCCATTATCCAGGATAGGTAGAGCCACAGGCAACTGGCAGAGCAGAAGGATATGGAGAATTGTGACAGGCACAGAACACCCACACCTCATTGTGCAAGCCCTGCTTTGTCACTTCAATGCAATTCCCAGACCTTATTTTATCAAATTGTAAATTAGAGCAGTGGGAAGCATAGAGGAGAGATTCTCCAATTTTCCAGACTTCTGGCCTTTCTTAATTAATTAGTATTATAATAATTGTAATTAGTATGATGGGAGAAGTTCTTTGTCTGAATTTCTTATTATCAGAGGATCTTTTTTAAAAATGAGCAGTACCCATATAAACACGTTTGTACTACACTGCTCTTCTTCTGAGGGCATAATGGATTCAGCATGGTACAAAGTAGTTTGTG
>VXBN01003817.1:305839-330697 GCA_013397395.1 Sinosuthora webbiana | reverse complement strand
TTTTCGGGGGAGGGGTTGAGGGGGTGTTTGTTTGTTTGCTTGTTTGTTTGTTTGTTTGTTTCCCCCTATGCAGACAGGTTTTCAAAGCAGAACCTGAAAATGAAGTTCTGGTGGTTAAGAGTTACTTGGCAATTATCCAAAATAAGGTGGCATGTTGTTCACAGGCTGAATTTTCTTGCCTGTATTTCAGGCTCTGCTCCACTCACTGCTCTATGAAACAGAGTCAAGGAACATGAACTGCATAAAGCAGAACTTGGAAAAAACTTAAATAAGGACGGATTTAAAATTTAATCAAACTCTCTTAGTAATCACCCATTGCTGACAGATCTACAACAAGTGAAAGATCTGTTTTATCTTCCTGCTAATGCAGATTAGTAATTTTTAAGCTCTTTCAAGCATTTTCATCAGCACCAAGCCCTGGGGCTTTCAGGCCATGTCGTATTTTGCCATTATAGATTAAAACATTGCTGAATGTGAATTTGCTCCAGATTAATATATTCAGGAATTCTCCGTATTTAATTTAATTTATTCTTTGTTCCAACAGTATGAATCATAGCTATTAAATTTTAAGTACGATATTACTGACCCAAGTCTAGTCTGATTGACCTTGAGAATCATAAAAGCTCTCTCTTTTTGGGATAAATGCTAAATTTAAATGATTAAAAAGACTGTTTCACTGTTACAAATTTTCAGGTGGCCACTCTGCTCAGCATTGAACTTACGTTAGGTCTTCTAGTTCAGATAACACTTGGTTTGGTTAATGAACATATTTTCAAATACAGATTTGTTGATTTGACAGCTCTGGTGTATTCATTCTGCCCAGTACTGGCGGAGAAGTATTTCCTATATTTGCTGAATTTGCCTGAAGAATGAGAGATCTGAATGACTCAGGGTCAACCTAAACACCTCAAACATTGGATGTTTCTAACTGAGAGTCAGTGTGCACCTATTTCTAGATAGTTGGTGAATTGAACTTTGAAATGTTTATTCTTGCATTTTATCAAAATAGATGCTTCAAAACTGAGGCAATTTATCCATTTACACTTGAAAACTTAGCTGTGAAAAAATAATTCTTTCAATTTTTCTTTGTTTGAAAGAAAAATGAAGTTAATGGATACCATGTACTCCTATTGAACACCTCTCCTGTGAAAAAAAGGGTGAGAAAATTGCGCTAATTCAGCCTAAAAAAGAGAAGGCTCTGGGGAAACCTTATTGTGGCCTTTTTATATATAAAAAGGGCTAAAGAAGGTAGAGACTTTTTACCAGGATCTAAGGTGACAGGACAAGGAGCAGTGGATTAAAATTGAAAGATGGTATATTTAGATTGGGCACAAGGAAGACATTTTTCATTATGAAGCACTGGAACAGGTTTTCCAGAGAAGTTGTGGATGACCTGGAAAATGTTCAAAGTCAGATTGGATGAGGCTTTGAGTGATCTGACCTAGAGAAAAATGCAGGAAGGGATTGGGGGTTGGAAACAAATGATCTCTGAGTGTCCCTTCCAACAAAACACCTTCTATAGCTTTATGAATCTGTGATCCTATCCCAAGTAAGCTATGAAATTCATGTTTCAAGTATCTACTGCATATTATTCAGTTATTTTTAAAGCATAACCCTTGCACTTGTTCAGATTTAAGAAAATCAACAATTTCACATTGAAGTTAGTTGTAAAGCAGCAAAGAATTGAACATTATTGTATGTGTTCCCAGAAGATCATTCTCTAATTAATGCTGTAACTGTTTCAAAAACTCCTATGTTTTTTATACTCCTTCAGAAATATGAGTATGATATGATAATTATTTCTGGGGAAAAGCTGTGAACTTTTAGAGACTATTAATATACAGGAGGCATTTTGAAGATTTCCAAAAACCCCTAATGTCTGAATCTTTAGTCCTATTGAAGAAAGAAACTTCAGACTATGGCATTTGGAGAACTGGCAGGGTTTTCTCGATATGCTGCTTTTGGGCATGTGAATCTCCCTGTCCATGAGAAGTTTGCAGGATGCTTTACAGCAGCCTTAGACTGATAATGCTGGCATTAGTTAGCTTACACTGGCATGAGATTATGAATTTTAGACCGTGAATGAATCTCATTTTGCTTGTTCTTAACCAGACTGTAGCAGTTGGGGTCAACAGCACTGCTTTTTAACCAGCTGTCAGGGCAATTACCTAGCTTGTGGTGTTCTGAGCAGTGGAGTAACAGATATTGTGCACACCTGTAGTTCTGTGGAGGTGAAAAATCAGGTTTTAAAACACTGTGACTACAAACACATAAGTGACATAGCACTTCTTACCAAAACCCGGTATTTTCCTTATCTCCAATTTTTCTTCCTGTTTAGAAAGCAAGGCTTTCAGGGAAACAATGTCTTCCTGAACTAACATGCATTCTCTGTCTGCTCTGTGGAATGCAACAGCACATGGAATATTTGGCAGAAAATGTTACAACAAATAAAATATTTGTCTCACTTGTTAACACGTAATCAAAACAGCCAAAGCCACAGCTGATATCAAGTTTATGTGATTTTGCCAAGGAAAGGATATTAGACAAAAGCTAGATCTACTAACTTGTGAGGGCCTGAAAAATTTCATTGAAGGGTTTCTAACAAATATTTGGACATCCATTTCTGAAATTCTCCAGAACTGAAAGACTGTCTTGGTTATCAAAGTACAGAAATACTCAATCACTCAAAAATAATCAGATCTTTTAGAATGCCAGCTTCATAAAAAAGAAAGTAAAATATACAACAATATGCTATTCCTTTTGCTAAAGGAAGTCTGCCCTCTAAATTCTTCATGGTGCAGCTACTCAGGCAGCTGTCTGCTCCCCCCCTCCTCACCTAGTAAGGCTCCAGTTACAAAACGTGGGTATCAAATCCCAAGGCTCTATTATCTATCTTGCTGGATGGGAGAGGATCAAAGAACCTGTGTCTGACCCAGTGCTATGAGCTGTCAAGCGTCCAGCTCTTCTTCCCTGGTTTCAGTACTTCAGGTTGAATCCCAAGGCTGCACTGCACTGGTGTGCATTATTACTGGGGATACTTTTCCCCCTGATAGAATGGATAGTTTGTCCAAACTTTTACTCACAATTTCAACAGTATAGTTTTCTACTTGTTATTACCTATGTGTGCAACCAAGACAGAAAATAAAATTAAATATTTGCTACATTTGTTGTTGAGCCTTTAAGTTACAGCTCTTAACCAAAAGCCGAACAGTTTTTTCCTGGATTTCCATCAGTCTGAAGCTTTTAGCTTCAGGATTTCTCATTTGTTTCAGATCTAAGGCCCATACTTATCCTGCAGCCCTGAGAAGCATGCTCAAGCATGACAGGACCACCTTAGGTTTTTCAGAAATCTCAAGGCCTTTACAGCAGTTTTATAGGATATCCACATGTTAAAAACAAAGCAAAGTCTGTGAATGTGATGTGGCATTAGCTTTGAACTCCCCATCCAGATAAATTGCTTTAATTACCTCTGGTAATTGTAGCCTGAGAGACTTAAGTCTTTGTGATGATTCCTGCTGGAGATTCAGGAATTAGCAGGGGCTGTGAATCATTCCAAAGGAGGACTTTGCTTGCAGTCCCTGTGTTTTGGAGGCTAAAGGATTGAACAGTATGTAGAAACCTTCCCTTGTCAATTTGTTTTATCATGAGATAACAACTCTGGCCACATATAAGCTACTTGTAGAGATGCAGCATTAATGGGATGGCCAAGAAGCCAAACATTTAGACAACAAGTACTTTCTGCAGTCAGAAACAGTAAGAAAAAAATAATAGGTAACATTCAAGAAAAATCTGGCTTGGGTACAGCAGTTGAGACCAAAGAACAAACTGTTGCATTTTCTAAGTCACTAGCAAATACATATACTTTGGGTTGAATAATTAATAACCTGGAATATGAATCGGTGCCAAAAAGGGTTTTTATGAAACAAGTATCACACTGTTACAAGAAGCTGAGGCCTTTTTTTTAAACAGCACTTTGCAAGATTGAAAAGTTTGAAGTGGAAAAAACAGCAGAAGTGGAAGCTGCCATTCTGCTAGAGTAAGTGAGACCATGGTCACCATATATTTATTGTACTAAGGTAAAAGTTAAAGATTTCTATCTGCACTTAAACATTCATCTTACAATATTTTTTAACATTTCATTAGGACACAGTTCCTTTAACTGCTGCAGAAATGTCATAACCATTAATCAAGCAGAGTTACCTAAAGCACTTTACATTAAGAGATATGGTTTTTTCAAAAGTGCAATTAATTTGCTTTTTTGTTTCCTTTTAAATCAATGTTACAATTAGATTGTAATTATAAAGGCCAAATTTTACTTTACAAATTACAGTGTGTGGGTGTATGTATACTATTTTGTAATAGATGTATAATGTCTGTATATAATTTGTGTAAACTAGACTGTATATTATATAGGGTCATCTACTCAAAAAGATAAGGAAAAGGTCTTTCAGAACTTATTTTGCAAAGAAAAAGCAAACCACCACTGGGTGCCACTGTTCTTCCTTCTAGCCTGTCTCATCTATCACTGCAGAATGATTTTAGCTTTGAAGGCCATGATCCAGAGCCCATTCAAACTGTGGTAATGCTCATAAAGAGTTCAGCAGGACGTGATGAGGATCTAAAAGAACACAGCCCTTCGACAGAAATGTGCCTGTTGCATAAGGATTATGAAATATGGTAGCTGCTTTTGTAACAAAAACTCTCTGAAATTTTATTCCAGCATTTTGCATGGGTTTTTGACAGCAGCAGCTTCCAGGAGATGAGTTAGTGAGCTGCTCCTGAATTCTTGAGAAGGCAGGGATAAATCTCCTGCTCACTTCAGCAGAATCATGGGCAGGACTCTGCAGACATCCATTTCTTCACATCCAGAGAGGTGCTCACTTCAGAGCACTCATGAGGATCTGCAATCTTGTTTTCCAACCCTCCTAAGCTGCATAATTTGCTGTTCAATAGCACTAACACCCCCCTCAAAGAGGATGCACTTTGGCTGCAATTTAGGGATGCTGGCATTATTCTTCTCTTGGCTTCACTCTCCAATGGTAATATTGTTGATTTATGAAAGACTCAGAGTACTTAGATAAGCTATTTCCTGGCTCTGTGCCTTCCCCTTCTCTGTCTCTATAGAGCCCCAAGTTATGAAAGAGAAAGGGAGAACACTGTCCTAAGCTTTTAAAGTCAGGTTAATGCTAAATGCCTTTGGCATTTGAGGGATCTTTTCTGAATCCATCCAGTACTATCAAATGGTATAACAAAGCTAGAAAGACAGTGCTCAGAAGCACCTTAAGTATCTAAGGAATGTAAGGTCAGACTTGTAAAGATTTTTATTTGTTTGATAATCAAACAGCAGGAATTTTAAATGCTCGACGGTCAGTGGCAGGGTAGATACACCCAGAACTTCCTGGAAATTGGCAGATTCAGCATTGGGAGCTCCTGTGTTTAAAGGAATTACCTACCACAAGCTAGATACATAAATATCCATGACAAACGCAGGAAGGAGTCTTCACTCTAGAATGGTATTCAGGAAAGCCTATAAACTGAGTGGAAGTTTACTTAAATTTATCTTTAGGAAATGCTGACAAAAGCTCTCAACCCCTAAAAGAGCATGCTTCAACTCACTGAAGGATAACTATTCATGTAAAGCAAGGTATTATTCTTATAGAACAAGTGTTTTTATTGCTGGGCTACATTTCAGCACCTAACTGTATTTGTTCTGATTTGTATAAAAGGAATATCAATTGAAAGAGACACTTTCTGTATCCTCTGTCCTGTCTCCTTGAATCATGGAATTGTTAAGGTTGGAAAACACATCTAAGATCAATGAGACCGACCAGTACCGCAGCACTGCCACATTCACCCCTAACCCATGTCCTCAAATGCCAAAATGCCACATACATGGTTTTTGAACACTTTCAGGGATGGTGATTCCACCACTTCACCAGGCAGCTCCTTCCAATGTGTCACCACCTCACAACTGAAGAAATTTTTCCTGATATCCAATCTAATCCTCCCTGGCACAGCCTGAGGCCATTCCCTCTCCTCCTGTTCCCTGGGAGCTGAGCAAGACCCCCCTGGCTGCCCCTCCTGTCAGGGAGCTGTGCAGAGCCAGAAGGTCCCTCCTGAGCCTCCTTTTCTCCAGGCTGAGCCCCTTTCCAGCTCCCTCAGGAATTCTCCATCCCATTCCCAGCTCTGTTCCCTTCTCTGGACACACTCCAGCCCTCCAATGTGCCTCTTATCATGAGGTCCCCTCTTGCTTACTGAGGTTTAGAGCAACAGTCTGGTGACGTTGGATGTTTGGGGAATTTTGTACATTTCAGGCAGAGACACAAGGACACGAGATTTAAAATGTGAGCATAAGGGATATAGTTTTCAATGGCATTGACCTGTAGGACACAGATATTCCATTCCATTCCATTCTTTTAAATATAAAATAGGTTTGAACCAAGCCTTTAGTAGACAAAATATAGTTTAGGCTTTCAAGGATTGGACACAAAAAATATTTTTTTATGTATGTCTCCTGTTAAAATGTGTCTCTGGGGAGCAATTGGAGTCTATGTGTCTGATAAATTTTTGCCAATGGGAATGTATTCTGGCTTTTCTGAAAATATCTTCCAAGTACTTGTTTCTGAGTACCCCAAAACAGGGTATCTCCTCAGGACTGTCCGTATCAATGACAATTCAGAGTATTTCAATGCCTTCTTTTTCTTATTCTTAATTTCTCCAATCATGAAGCCAGGGAGCCAGGTTACTCCTTGCACTATAGAAGAAGCTGAAGGCTTAGCTGTATTTATTTCAAGCCTGATGTAATTAGCCTGTTATAATTCATAAGAATCCTCATCTCTTCTCTTGAACACAAGAGTAGATGCAGTTATGCAGAACTGATTCATATGAAATGTGAAGAGAAAGCAGCGATTGTAAGGCAAAAAGAAAAAAAGAAAGTATTGTTCTTGGTTGATAGAGCAGGGGAAAGGATGAAACTATACATAGTAAGGCTAACATAAGGTTAAATATTGCATAGGGTGTTAATTTTGTATGACTGAATTATACCAGTGAGAAGGAGACAAAAACATGTCTTTCAAACAGCAGAACAAAACTCCAGAACTCTGAACCTAAAATTTGCAAGTGTCACAAGATCAAAGCAGACTATTAAAAAAATTATCATAATAAATAATTTGCAACCTGAATTTCAGATATTCAGATCATTCACCTAATTTTATGTTAACGTATTGTGCCTGGATTTTTCTTCATTTAGATGGGCAAACTTTTAGTTAGGCAGAGTTGTTTGGGTGGTTTTTATTAAAAAAAAAAAAAAAGAAAAAAAAAAGAAAAAAAAAGAAAAAAAAACAAACAAACAAACAAACAAACAAAAAAACACCAACCAACCAACCAACCAACCAACCAAACCCTATGAGTTATTTAATCTGAGGGGATATTTGTTGAGTATTAATGTATTCAAATATACATTTGCAGTTGGAGTCAGATAGAGCCGCCTGTCTTCGCCTTGTAATCCTTGGTGTCACTGGAACTGCTCATGTGACAACACTCTAATATGAGAGGAGACAATAGGCATTGTTGGACTCACATATTAATAAATAAGAGCCACAGTGTGTGCAAACAAAGGCTGCTTCCTGGAACACTGTGTCACATGATTCCCAGGGTCAATCCTGATGGCTTGGCTCTGCTGAGATCAATGGGCTCCATTCTCCTGGCATTAATTTTACACCACTGCAGAGACATTGCTGGTGCACAGTCCCAAATTCTGACCTCAGCTCCGTTGGTGTCACTTAGATGAGAAGTGACCTACTGATCTGAGAGTTGTGTCCGGTGTTAGCCCTGGGTTCCTTGATCAGGCTCATGTGGGCAGGGAAAACAGACCCACTGGGTATCTTGGCAGAGCTGTAATTAGACTCTAAAATCTGTGTGAATAACCACAGAAGTGGTGAGAGAAGAAATATGGAGGGTTATTAGCAAGTGTTCCATTTTTCTACTGAGCAGGGAATTAATGAAAAGAATAAATACTGTGTGACTGTCTGTGGGGATTACCACCCTCATTCTTTTTCTCTAAATGTAGATTTAAATCACACTGAAGATGAGTGTTTTGCTTTTTTGCTTGTGTGCTTTTGAGTGTTCTTGTTCCTGAAAGGGCTCCCTGGCTTTTTGGATTGCCAAGTAATAGATGGTAAAAGGCTATCATATAAAAACAACACCAGAAATAGGACATTTTTCTTAGAAACAACCTGCAATCTCAGGTTTGCACCGTTAACTGATACTTGCCACTTTCTAAATATTTCTAATATTTATTTTCTAGACTGCTAATGAACACACATGAGCATTACTCGTAAAAAAAAAAAAAACCAAACCCAAAACAAAAACAAAAAAGCCACAAACCAACAACAACATAAAAACAAACAAACAAACAAAAAGTTTAAAGGAAGTTCTATGATAGCATGCCTATTACATAGGAAAACCTGCTATAAAGTGGTGAACCAGTTTTTGTTCTTTTTAGGGAGGTTGGAATAGATGATCTTTTAGATGAACTTTAACCATTCTGAAAATGGATGTGTGTTTTTAGGAGGAGGGTGAGTGTGTATATGATTTTACAGCAGAACCAGGTTTTTAAACTGGTAACTTCTCCATTACTCATCCATGTATCCTGTTTTAGCACTATCCCACAACTTCCTCACATTTGCCTATGTATCTAATACAGAATATAGCAGTGCCCCAGGAGACGTTTCTCACTTAAAATCAGTTTGGTCAGAAGAGCAGTCAAAGCCCCTAATCTTAAAGGACAACCTGAGGATTAAAACAAAGGGAATATTGCATTGGGAGATTTTACCAGGAAGGAGGAAGCTTGGAATAATCCAAATTTTCATCCTGAAATCCCCCTGGGGTTCTATGTTCATATAACTCTGCCAAAATATATAGCACAGGTTGCAAATAAAAACCACCATGCTTTGTAGATGGCTGGTACTGAAAAACTAGTATGTGTTAATTAATTGAGCTGCAGTCTGCTCAATATTAATTAACATTAAAATTTATGCCAATGCCCAGGCAACCTAATTAAAAGTAGTGGGGTTTATTTTGGTTTTTGGTTTGGTTTTGTTTTGTTCTTTAACTACATCACTAATAATTCAGCACTACTTAGGGCAAGAAAATAAAAAAATAACAGGAATGAGTTTTTACCAACATTGTTATCTTCCGAATACTAAATAACATGGGTTTCCATCATCTGCTGTGTCTCCGGCCTCGGTCTCTAATGGATCTGAGCAGACTGTTCAAGTTCCAAGAAATTCTGTTGCTCTTCAGAGTGTCAGAAAGTACATCTCAGAAGGTTTGCTTTCTTTTGGTCTCTGACCAAACAGACAAGATTAACGCTAGGAAGAGTTGAAATGCAATCTTCCATATCTCTGATTTTATCATGAATTTGGACCTGCCTGTGTGTCCATCAGGCTCCTGAAGACTCAAACAAGACCCTGGCACAGAGTAATAGATACAAGTTTTAACATATATATATATGTGACTTATTTGTGAGTTGTCCAGTTGATTTTTTGCCTCTGAGTTATGTTGACTCCTTTCTCTGTGTCAGTACAAACAACTGTGAAGATCAAGGTCAACTCCACATTAACATTTGAGTAGAACCACTCTTTCCTCCTCTTTTGCTCTTCTGAGTTCATGGCATAATTTATTTTTTAAGAAAATAAAGACAACTCTAAGAAGTTTCCTTCCACATTTCAGGAAATTGTCTTTCCCAGACCCCAGTAAATGTAGCAAACTTTTCAGATGATTATGGAACACACATAAATACAGACCAACAACATTTTTAATTAAATGCTGAAGGCCTAAGATATTGTGCCATATTCCTGTTCTGCTGTACTGGCCCTGACTAGGAAGATTACTGAGAATACCTTGGATACTTCATCAAATTGTGTAATGGCTCCAGAATACTTGATATAAACAAAGATTAGTGCTTGGTTGTGTCAGTACCCTATTTAGGCCAGTGCCCATTTAGACTGTTTTTCCTCTATTTCTTTGTGAGTTCAGGTCTACAAAAGCAAAACAGTATTTCAGCTGGTGCATTTCTAGGGGATTATTGTTCTTGACGGGTGGTTAAACATCATTCAATGCATGCAGTGCTTGCCTAAATATGCACAGCCTATTGTGTTTTAGTGTTTAAATAGAGCACTGTGAGGATAAGCTTGTTTGAAGTAAGGTAGTCTTAGCAGCAGTGTTTATATGTGAAAGTGCATAAACACTATTATTTCTGTGGAGCCAGAAGTGGAATTCCTTCTCTAGAGCTGGTTCTGCCTGAACACGCACTTAAGTTTTGTGTCATACCCAGCTGATCACAGAATCATGAAATTGTAATTATTAGTGACAGAGAAACCTATTAGGTAAGTCCCGTGGGGACCAGCAACAGAACCACTGACAGTAATCTCTCGTAATAAATGTAGTTATACAGCTAATGTAAGTAATTGGAACTTTCTATCTCTCTATCCAGTTAATTCTGCCTGAATGCAGGCTTACATTTTGTATTATACCCAGATGATCAGAGAATGCCAAAATCAGAATTATTAGTGATAGAAAAACTCATTACATAAGTCTCCCAGGGAGCAGCATGGCATCATTGACACAGTAATCTCTCATGATAAATGCAGTTATACAGCTAATTTTAGCAACTGAGTCTTTCTTCAAACAAATTTGTTACTTCTGAGGCCGTTTGTATCTGATGTCACTACAAGAGAATTGTTCTGCAGCACGACTTCAGCTTTGTTAGTGAGGAAGGAACACGAACACTGGTACAGCAGTGCTGTATTTGGAGCAGAATATTGGCTTAAAGAGAATGGCAAAGATACAACAAATCAGCTTTTGTTCTTGTTTTTCCAGGCAGGATGTTTGCCTCTGCTAACTAATTACATAACCAATGGCTTTGCTTAGTCTTAAATGTCATGCTCTTGGTGGTGTGAATGGTGTACACAGCTACACTTGTGCCTCCAACACACAATATAGTTTGTGTTTCTTCCTCTTTTCCTGTGGATTTTTAGGGTTGGGCAAAGCATTTATATCATGTTCCACCTGAAACTTTCCAAGGAGATGTGTAGGCTGTACCTACACTGGGAAATAATCACAGGTGAAATGACTGCCAGTCAGTGTGTGTGCAGAATTCCAAGCTGCAGCAAGAGAGCCACACATAAATAATTTTCTGGGTGCCATGTACGCACAAAGGCCTGTCCCTGGGTATGATCAGTACAACAAACACCTTATCTCAGGATTTCTCAACCTGGAAATCATTGTCTCATTCCAAACATTTCTGCAGATAATGATGGGCTAGCCACCCTGCCAAGAGACCAAAGAAACAAATGCTCCAGAGCAGAATGGCTCTGCTTCCGACAGCCAAAGGTGTCTGAACCCCTGATGTGGAACTCCAGTTCCTTGTGGCACAATTTAACTCAGTATGGCATCCTGTGAGCAGCAGGATTTTGCCTCTCTCAGGATGGCAGCAGGTAGAAGCAGGAAGGCATTCTACCTTCCTTAACAGCATTTTCCTACTCCCCTGGCTGAAAGGTGGAGACAACCAAACAAAAGGCTAAAGCTCACCCTCAGGTTGTACTTTGACTGAGTCGAGGCCCTGAAAATCTGGTGTGACCATGTTCTGTTAAATGCTGACAATAGGGTTCTGTTCTTCCCCAAACAAGTGAGAGCTGCCAGACTTCTAGGCTGCAATTATCTGATTGTGCCTCTGCTTTTAACAGGGTTGTATCTGCATCGTGGTTTTGGTACTGACGGTAGAGCAGACCCCAGGGACACCTTTGGAGGTGTCCACACTGACCAGATTGCCAGGAAGAGGCAGACCTGCCTGGTGACCCCGATCTCTTACAGTTATCCTTCACCTTTGCATCAGCTCTGTGCATTGCCAGCTGGTTTGTTTGATCCTGTTACCAGTTCCTGCTGCTCCAACTCAGCTCTGTGCAGCAGTTTCTCTGTTGTTTTCTCTGTTGGAGATTAAAGCCCTTATATAAAGCCAGTGAGGAACCTAGATTTTGATGCAATCCTTCTTAAGATGTGAAAAAACAGATTTATTGCTTTTTTAAATTGAGGCTGAAGGGGTGTGACCTGTTTTATTTTATCCAGACAAAGGAGTGTGAGTAGAGGAACTTACAACTTGGAGGAGCTTATGGAAGGGGTGGGAGTAAAATGAGGTGTCAGGTTTTGTGATTGTAGTGTCTACACGTTTTCACTGTGACTATCTTTTGTTATCAGGGCTCAGAAAGAGTAATTTAAGGTCTGTCCTAGACCTAAGGGCATAGTGACAAGGTTGACACGCATGATTTTAAGAGAAAAGGCTGTAGAAAAGGCAGAATACTAAAACCAGTAAATAGTAAAAATAGTAAAAATACCATCCTCATAACACCTGCAAGAATTAAATGTCACTTCGCTGTGGACAGTCATCAAATCTGTATGCAAGCTACACAATATCAACTGTTAATTGGATGATTTTAGTAGGTAAAATGAAGAGAGGAGACCAAGATTTACACACAGGAATTTTACACACATGAATTTTCATTTTACAGTGAAAAATGACACCTTCAAGTATGCACAAATAATAAAGACCTTGGGTTTCCTGTTGTTCTAAAAGACAACCTAGAGCATAACATCTTAATATGTTCNGCTTGTGCTGAATGACTTCCATCCCACACAAGTTCCTCAAAGTCATTGCACCACAGAAGTCTTAACACATACACACATGGCCTATACGTGGACTAAAATGCAAGTCACAAACAGCCACCTGATCCACTCAGATGAGTTTTATCAAATTGGTTTAACTACATTCAGTAATCTGAAAAAAAAAAATTAAAAACTAAAAGCCAAACCAACCAAAGAGACAAAAAACAAACCAACCAACCAAACAAAAATCAAAAAACAAAACAAACAAAAAAAAACAACCAAAAATCAAGCCGGTTATATCAAACAAGGTTTACAGATTTAAAGAAAATAGGAAATGTAAGTATTTCTCCTGGCTTAAAAAACTGCCTAGTTCCCTGAGAAAATAATTAATACAGTGTCACACAGCTTTAGATATTAGAGTTAATTTTATCCATGAAGGCTCCATCTCCAGCCAGTTGAAGGATAGAGAGGAACCAGAGGTCTACTCATCTAGTTCTGCTACCAGTGTCTAGGAACTATCCTTTTTTTCTACAAACAGAGACAAAATTTGATGAGTGACAATAACCACATGCACAGATTCCATAACTGGGGTGATAGCAAAGAACAGACAATAATTAGATAAAGGACAAGAAGATCTAGTATTTTATAAGCTGCAAAAGGAATGTATACAATATTTCAGGCAGATGATGCAGGTTCAAACAATGGCAATCTTAATGTTTTTAACCACTATCGTATTTCAGCCTGGTGTAAATAAAGGAAAGGATGTGTTTATTGCCTGAGGTAAGAGATGGCCTTGTTTCCACAGGGATGAACTACTCCTCTTCAGGTAAATCTAACACAGAGATAGAGTATGCTTGAGGATATAACACAGATTTGCCACATTCGCCATTAAAAATAATTTGCCCAAAGTCTTTTTCATAACGAGAAGCCTTTAGATACTTCCATGCATAAAAGATAACACTTAAAACACAAAAAGACACCAGCATGGAAGAAGAATATTTAGCAAAGAAGACAGACGTGTGGGGTAAATAACATGAAAAATCGGGATGGCAGTTAAAGCCTTTCATTAATTATCACATAAATAACATATCCTGTAACACAACAACAAAACACTTTTATTTGAAAATAATCCTGCTGGAGAAGTCATACAAAAGATCTCGTCTTAACTACATTGGTTTCTAAATCCTGGCATTTTTGTTTCCTGGTGCAGAAAGTGATTGAAAGTTTTATTATGCCCCTCAGAGGTGTAACCTAGAGGCTGGTATCTACTAAAATTGTTTCCACAAAGATTCTCTGGCATGTTCAGGCCCAAACACAGCCATTATTCAGCTATTCAGTGGTGCTAATGAAAGCTGTGGAAGCACAGCAGCTTTTGGTGGTACTTTATCCTTTTTGACTTTGAAGCACTGCAATGTAAAATCCCTAGGAAATTAAAAGCAGCTTGTTGAAGAAAGAAAATGGGGAGGACGACATGAGGGAGGAGGAGAAACTTCTGTGCCTGGAAATACCTGTTCTATGCGGGGGTTCAGGGACTATTTAAAAAATTCTTTTATTAGTTTCACTGTCAGCCCTGGATAAGATTTGTGAACTCTTTATGGCTTAGCTGAGACTTGTATTTGTCTCAAAAATCACCCCCTCCCTCCCTGTGGTATAACATCTCCCAGACTTGCCTGGAGCTTTATCTTATATTGAAAACAGTGTAGATTGCCTTTTTGTCAGCCAAAAAGTGAAGAAAATTATCAAAATTGGTTTATGAAATGGAAAGCAACATTGTACATGATTATTCTTTTTTGTTCCTTAATGATTTGGTCATCCTTTCTTCAACATCAACATCTACAGATTGCTAGCGTTGTGCAGATCACAGGATCTATAAATATTTAACAGTTTATCCCATTAAGCTGTAGTAACATCTCCAAAATTAAAGGAAAAATGAGAAAACATACCCTCTGTCATTTCTGAGCAACTCTGTGTTTCACTAGCTAATTAATTTATCACTTTTCAGGTCAATTGTTTTTATTATTCTCAAATCAAACACTTACTTGAACAGAAATTAAATTGATAGATGTATCCAATTATAGCACTGGGATTTTTTTTTAAGCTTAAGGAAACATGGAAATTTAATCCAAAATATGTCTGAACTTTTGTGAATTAAAGCTTAGTTGGTGAAGCCAACACACTCTTTAACTCATAAACTCCATTAAGTGTTGCTAAGATCCTCCTCCTACGTGGGGCAACATTTTTTTCTAGCTTTTTAAAAGCACTAAAACAAGTTCTGCTTGGTTTTTCCCACTAACAGACAAGTCAAAATTCCTGTAAATTCCCTTCTGAAGATTTTTTTTGACCAGAAATGTTTTTTGGGACAAAAAAAAAAGGGGAAAAAAAAGTTAAGTGGATTATTACAACTTACAATTAGATGACAGAAAATTTGGGACAAGAGTCAATGTGTTCAAGGACAAGACTGCCAACTAGAGAGACCTAAACAAGTGGAAGGAATAAGCCAACAGGAACTGTGGGGTTGCAGGAGGAACCTCACGAAATTCAAGACAAATCCATGAAATTCAATAAAATGCACATTCCTGACCTGAGATTGAATAACCTGGTCAGATCATGCCTGTGAGCTGCACATTGGATCAGGGTCTTCTAAAGCTCCCTCCCAGTCTGAATTTTCCTAATCTCTTATTGTTTGGCCCTAAGTATAACTTTATTCCTTAAAAACATTAATAATCTTAAATAAGCACGTTTAAATATTTTATTAAATTTCTTCCCTTTTTTGTTTAATATCTGACAAGCCTTGTAGTAAAACATCCTAATTTTAAGTCACATATGACATAGTTTTTCTTGTTGATTATGCTTGGTCTCTTAGCTTCTTTACCTGGAGTGGTTTGTGAACGTATCTTGGCACTGGGTGTGCAGACTGAGAAATCCAAGGTCATGCTCTTGTTTAACCCCCCATCTCTCCTCTGATGTGAAGGTTTTATTAACTGCCTGACCTGCTGCAGTTAGTTAATCTGCACCAAACCAGTTTTCACTGCAATCCCCATATAAAAGGAATATTACGTTCATGGCAGCTTTCTCTGATTTATGAGTCAAACCCAAGCCAAGGGACCATGCAGCCTTCTCTGTCCCTACTGTGTCCAGCGACACTGGGCTGCCATTGGTCAAGCCAGGCTGTCAGGCCAAACTCAGAGAAAACTCACAAACCTCAGAGAAAACCACTCCTCCAGCTGACTACAGCCTGACTACATGCCTTGTCACGAAGCTGTTAATGGACTTTGCGAAGCTGTGATTAAACAGGTGAAGAATGAGGAGCAGCTAGAGTGGTTGTGCAGGCCATCACACCACCAGAGGTGACAGGAGCAGCAGGGTGGTGGTGGCACCTCCCTCACTTCAGCATTGCTGCTGCTGTCCTGGTGCTGCCTTTCCCACAAGGGTTACCAGCTGGGAAGGGCCATCTCTGTTTTGTTTTGCTCAGTGTCACCATTTATTGCTCGGAACCTGCTGTATTCTTACCCAAGCGTGCAGCTTGGCAGCAGAAGAGGCCTCAGGTTTGCCCTCCCCTTGCTGGGAAGGATGGAAGGCCCATGATGGAGCAGCAGGCCAAGTCCCTCACTGGGAAGAACCCCTGGAAAGTGGTTAACAGGTATTTTATTAAAGAGTTGTCCAAGTATTGAACACTAAAGCCCTGAGAGCAGGAGGCAGATCTCCAGAAGGTTGTCTGTGCAGGACGTTTCCATTTAAATAAAGAAGCCCATTTTTAGGAATTGCGTGGAGCTGCCATTCCACAACAGTGGAAATTTGCATGAATACCCAAGACCAAATTTTGCAGAGTTTCACACTCTTGTGTAAGGAAGAGGAGCAGCAGCCTGTTGGACCCCAACAACAGCATCTCTAGGCCAAAATCTGTATGGGGTTGATACAAAAAAAATTAACTGACACAAGCCAAGCCTCAGGTTGGACTTTAAAAGTAGCATATGAGAATCCTCAAAAAAGGAAGGCTTAGCATGGGTGAAATTATAAGTATTTGTGGCTCTTTTGCTCAGTCATGAATCCACAGACAGCAGAGCACCAGACACACATCCTTCAGCAGCTGCACCACCCCCCGGCTCTGTGGGTAAGTAGGGGGACCTGTACTTGTTTCTTTGTGGGGTAGTGCAGAACTGTTTCTGCAGCCCACTAAAAAAAAACAAAACAAAACAACAACAACAACAAACGAACCTTGCTGCCATATTTAACTGCAAATAATGCCCAGTGACAGTCTGTGTGGGTGCAGGCCATTACCATGTTTTCTGCATGGTGTGAATTCCTCCTGTCACCAATGGCTGTAAAGCTGAAAAGGAAAGCTTACTTGGAAGCCAGGTTTTTATGGGATACAGAGTAGAATTCATGGGGGATGGGGGGGGGGGTGGAGCAGGGGACAACTCATATATTTAGCCATTCAAATAAACCGTCATTTTTAATGAAGATCTACATGGGGGAAAATTAATGCTGTTAATCCTAATATCAGTTCTTTGTGCAGAACAGCCTCATTTCCATTTTGGATTACTGGGAAATGATTTCAACAGATTTTAAAAAAAGATGAGTATTGTGGATGAGGTTCCTAATATTTTTTCCTTGTAAAAATGTGTTTTACATAAAACTAAAATGTGAATTATAATTTTAGCCTGCTAGCTCTAATCAGACAGATTTACAAGACCAAGTGTCACAAAGAATATTTGGAAATAGCTGTCATTAAAGGCAAATCTTTGAAACAGTAATATATTCCAGAAAACAGGCGTGTTCCAGAATAACATGAAAGAACCAAGATCCCAGGTCTTGAAAGCCCCAACAACTGTGAGTAAGTCTCATCTATGGAAGCTACAGTAAAATAAGGAAATTTGTGCCAAACAACTTTGCCTGAGCTACATCTAGTCATTTAAGGACAGTATTGCAAAACCCAAATATTTGTCTTCCTTGAGACAAGTTATGTGATATTTCCTGCAGAGCATTTGCACAAAGAATCTAAAGATCCAGTATGAGTGGGAAAAAAGCATGACATTAATCCAACACTTGCAGCTCTTTTTTACCCAGGAAAATTCTTTCAAAATGTTAAACATTTCATAGCTCCAGATACAGCTATTTAGCCAAGTCCCATGGAAAACTAAATTTAACACTGAAAAGAAAAACAAACAGAAGAAACCATGCTTTTAAGCAGAGCTTACAACCTGGGAAAGATCAGCAGACCACATTTGAGAACAGATTAATTTATCCTTAGCTAATTACCCTGCAAGGTTCAGCTGACCTGCCAGCACCACTAACAGTCAAGACATATCACAATGGATTGTTCTGTCTGTTTGATAAACTCATTCACTGAACACATTGATTTCTGGCTGTGCATGTACAATAAAACCTAGCATTCCACAGAGCTACTACTCATCTCATTCAGATCATTTTCTGCCTTTTTGTTATGGCTCATTATTTTCAACCCAGTTTTTGCATCATTCTTTCTAGTTTAGGGAGAATTCTGGCAGTCAAGACCAGTGTGCTCTAGTTCTTGCTATGCCACTCATTATCTCTGCAGTTTTAACAGCTCTGACTTCAGCTGGCCTGTCTGCAAAACTTAAATAGTATTTAAAAGTCTCTGGGGGTCTTTTAAAGTATAAAGTAATTCTCACAGTGAAACGCACATACATTGCACAGGGACATAAAACCGTAACATCCTAGAGTGTACTCATTTAGTTGTAATATCCCATGGCAAGCACACAGTTTGATTNAAAAAAGTAATTCAGCAAGAAGTCAGTGCCTTTTTTTGTCTTCTCAGTATATAGAGACATCAAAAGAATTGAAAACTTCATGGAAAGAGTGTGAAGATCACACAAAGAAAGAGTGTGAAGATCCTTTTATTTTAGTTACTTAATAATGTATGCATTTATATGGGGGAAAACTGAGGTAATTAACCTAGTGTGACTTTTTTGACTTAACAATGAATAAATTACACTCTCACTAAAACTACTGCTTTCTGCAAAATCAGACAGTGCTTTCACAATCAACTAGTCAATATGACTGACATTAACAGGAATCAAATCAGGCCTTTTATACTGAAAGTTTAATAGTTTGCTGAATCTAAGTTGAAATACAGTGACAGCTTGCTTTGAATGAAGGTACACACTGAAGTTTAATTCGGATATTATTTCTTAAAAAGCCAGTCCTTAGATTCAGAGCAGTGTTTTCTTTAATTTCTGTTTTTGTTAAACACTAAGACCTTAAAGAAAAACTATTTCTTTAAACCCTGAGATGAAATATCTCTTGCTACCTGCAGAATAAGAACATACTTCCTTTTTATGAGTATAAGAAAACTAGAAATTAAACACTCTTCTTCTCAATGTGAGCAAGGAAAGAAGTATATTGTTCATTAGATTAAACCAAAAAGGAAAGTTCAAAAAATTTTAAAAATTCAGTGTGTTTTAGACTGTACTCTGCTACTCTACAGCAGAAGAATAATAATCAGAATAAATAATCTGTGAAACCCTCAAACTCCACCACATGTTGATGTTGGGTGTGTCAGCAACATCTCTGAGTTACTACTTGACTATTCCTGTTGCACCAAATTTCTTACTAATTGAGACACAGCAGAAACATCAATGATTATTGATAGTCCCCCTGGTGTTGTGGTAACATCAGTTTTAAAAAAGTACATAATTACTGGGATTAAAAGTCACTACTTTGGCTCAAATTGCAGTGTGAGTTTTTGGTGACATTTTAGAACACAATGTGCAAAATCCCTGCCTTTACATTGCTGGAGGCTAATGTTGGCTGTTTTGATATATTCTTAAGCAAAGAATAGCATTGGTTCCTGGCATTAAGGGACAATAACAGCCTTCAGCTGGCCTCTGGAACCATCACCCATTCTGTTGACATTATCTTTTGGCTCTCTGCAATTGATTTAAAATCAAACAATGGTGTTACATAATGTGCACTTCATAAAATTACTGTCTAATTATTAAAGTTCTCAGCTCATCTTGCCTGTGTATGCAGCCACCTTGTAGCTGGTCTAGAGAGAGCCCTCAGATGAAGTTTTCATCAAATTCTCAAGGGCTACATCTTCACTTCTTCATTGATTCAGCTGATCTGACACTGAGCTTGGGTATTTGTGATCTGGCACCTTGCGAATCTCTAGGGAAGCTGCTGTGTCCTCAGTGGTACTGTCACCACTCCATTAGGACAAAAAAAATGTCTGCATTCTAAGGTAACACAGGTTCTTCCAGCCCAGATGTCCTTGCATTAGTCAAACCTGGAGATATTTGGGGAAATTATAACAGCACATTGGAGTCCATAGTCATAATTCTCCAATATTTCCAAGCCAGCATTGAGAGTCGGCTCAGGAGTCTTTTGTTCAGATGCACCATTAAAAGGTGTGACATTTTCATTTAATAGTCCTTAGAAGATATTTCCTGGCAATTTCTTTAATGTCTTTTAGAGTAGGTATTTGGGGGTTTTTTTGGAGGGGCAGGGAGCTGATGCACAACATCCTGTGGTAATAAGTTCTGCATCTTGACTGCATTTTGTGTGTAAAATCCACCTTCTTTTTCATTCCTTGCCTCATGAGTGCAATTAATGCATATTCATTCTTGAACTGGGCAAGACCAAGAGGGTAAAAAACCCTCTTGGATTTTTTTTTTTTTCATTCATGGCTTTATAGTCCTGAATTGTGTCCCTCCTTAACCATTTGTTTTCTGGGCTGAAATGTGTGTACAGGAAAACTGTTCCAAATCTTTGTCATTCTCTTGCCCATTTCTTCATAACCTTTGGTTCTCATATATCCTTTTAAGATGTATAAGACCTTAAAATCATAAGAAATACATGCAATATTGAAATTCATACAATATTCAATATCATATGTAACAATATTGTGTTATACATGGTAAAACAGGGAGATTTTCTTTTCTGTTCCTTTTCTGTCCTGTTGTTCCATGCTTTCTTTTACTGTTAACAAGAATGGTGATAATGTTTTCCCAGAAACAGATAAACTGTCATTAACTTAAAGTACCCACCCTGGTCGTTATTACTCAACTTGGAGTCACTTGCTGCACATGTACATTTAGGATAATTTTTTTTCTCCTGTGCTTTTATCTACACCGCATTTTCTCAGTTAGTTTATTGACCACCTTTTTTCCTTCTCTGCTTCCTTATAGCTTGTTTTTACTGACCTGAATGACTTCAATTTCAAGAGAAAACTGCCACTCTGGTGTCACTGTTTTTCTCAAATAATTTATTAACGTGCTGAACAGCCTGTCCCATGTCATTAGGACATAGTCATTTTCTTCATAGGAGTGTGAACCACCTGTAACCACATTTTGAGCTCTCAGCAGGGGAAGGTCCTGAAATTCTCTCAGCACTGAGCTATTTACACTGCCACAACTTTTTTTTTTTTTTTAGTCTTTGCAAACCAAGCAGTTACCAAACCCAGCTGAAGTTGCACATGGTCCAAAACTGACATTTTTTTCTTAAGTACTTCTGAATGTAAAGGAAGGTTCACAAGAGCTGAGGCCTTATCTAGCCACCACAATCTGTCATATTATCTCTGTAATGGCTCTGGGAATCACTCTGCCCATAAAACACTGGCATAATTCAAACAGTCTCAGGTGTTCAAATGTTTGATGCAAAACACACTTTGAAGTTTAATCATGATCATAAATACTTATTGCTTCCCCAAGGGTGCACATGTTCAAAGATCCCATATTCTGTGTGCAGTCCTGTGTATGAAAGGACTGGGATAGAAAGGTTCTCCCCATATTTTTTCTCATCTATATCCTGCAAAGATTTCCTGCCCTAACAGGTCATACTGATTTATTTGTGACTGTAGTACCCTTTAAAAAGTAGAATCCTGCTTTGTCATCTAGAAAGCTTAGTGGTACTAGAAACTAAAAGCTTAAAAGGTGACTACAGTGCAGAGGGAGGGCAGGAGAATCAGGGAAGAAGTGGTAATTTTACAATAATAACTTAAATGCTTTTAAAAACTTTAAAACTTACAGTAGTCCAAAAAAATGCATATAATTACATTGAAAATAAATTGCTGTTACAATGTGTATAATTGTGTTGGAATTGCATAAATAAGGAATTTTGACCACTGAATAAGTATTTTAAAAGTTTGTTTTTTAAAATTATTTAAACACAAAACAGGAACTGCAAAGAGTTGCCTTCTCTCACACATATTAATATATGTTACAAACTAGGAGTCTTTAAAGATCATGCATACAGTGGAATTGCATTTTCAACTGTAACCAAGTATTCAAGTTCTTTTTACTATTTCTTCAGCTCTGATGTGGTAGCAAGCTGGTAACTAAAGCACATGAGCAGAAAAAAAACACAAAACTTGTGAGCTTTTAGTAAACCTTAAGAGTAGAAAATGATTTACCTATTCACACCACAAGGTATTTGTTTTTCTTTACGAAGAGGAAACCTGGCTCAGGGCTCAGATTTGCAAGGTGGGCAGTCAGGATGCCATCAGACCAATTTAGGGCATACACAAAATTGGGGGGGGGACTTATGTTTTACACAAGCGTGTAGAATGATGCATCTCTGTAGTTATCAAATTATCCTAATTGTTATTAACTTCTACTTACTGATTTAATTTTTTTAACATACAGTTAGAATTGGAAAATTTAATTCTTTTTTGTGTTGCAATATACTGTTACTGTTGCTAAAATTTAATACAAAATCTGAGAGCAAACTGACTGACTGCATACCAGCTCAAAATAATGAATTTTTGTTTTCATTACATTCCCTTTTCTGAAGTTTCTTCTTCTGTAGAGTCGCATATGCAGTCAACTCTTCAGTGTCATCAAGAATTTCATGAAATCACAAAACCCTTTAGGAATTTTAAGCTAAACTTAATGTGTGCTAAGCCAAAGCCACAAAACAAGTTAGTACTATATGACAGTAGCCAACACTTTTAAAATTCTATCAAATAGAAACTCCTAAATAAAAAGCATCACAGTGGATGGCCGGGGTTTTTAATATAAATTATAGATATTGTCTCTGTTGTCTTCCTGAAAGGCATGTATTACAAGGGGTATTAATGCAGGAGATAACTGGAAGTGTGCCGTTCTGAGCTACAAAGGTTTGACGTTTCCACAGAAAACCTCACTTCAAAGGGAAAAAGATATTCTGGCTGAGAAGGGTGATATTTTGATATATTTTTAGATTGTACCATCATGGTCTCCCTTCGCACATAAAATTCCTTCAGGGTCCTGAAGGCAAATTCCTTTTCTGTCTTATGAGCAAATGAACAACCAGATTTTTCACCAAGTGTTCAATAAAGAGAACTGTACTAGGATCCCCAGAGCTGTGCAGGTCTGGGGAACAAGTGACAAAGTTTTCATGAGAATTGCATCAAAACTGTCGTCTGAAAAATCCCCCAGTGTGTTCTCTGAGTGGCTTTTGTTCTCATGCTGCACTGCAGTGCATTTTTAGCTGAACTATCTTTGTGTGAGGGAATAGACAGGTCAGGAACTTCACCATGAGAGAGAATAATACAAAAATACAGAATTTGAACTACTTGCTGCCAGAAGCACATTAGAAGCTCCTGCAGAGACACAATGACGTCAAACTGGAACAAAGCACCTTCATTTGAGCAAACTTCCATATTAACAAATATTACTTTTATCAGTCCCAAAAAGTCCCAAAACTCCACTATTTGCTGCTGTTTCATCATCTCTACCGTTGCACATGGAAAGCTTAGACTACCAGAAATTATTTTTGGGGAAACAAGTCTTTTTTGCATCCAGAAGTCATTCTCACTTCTGTGAGATGTATAAAACCTGGATATTGTATCAATTGCCTATAAATAAAAACTTATTTGCATTGAATGTATTGCACTACATGCATTAAACATATTAGCAATGCATGTGAAAATTTATGGCTAATGACATTCAGATTTCAGCTCCTAGCAACGTGATTTTCTCAACCCGTCTTCTTTGAAGGTTAAGTGTCTCTGCAGCAGTATTTTATATTTCTTGTGGATTTGTGGGAAGGAAAGCTTTTAACCACTTTTAACTACGCCTTTAAGCAGCAGTATGTGAAACTATGGCCATTCATTTTAGTGTCAAAAGTGAAAAATTGCTGACAAATAGACCCTTTTGTTTCCTTTGTGCACATGTATGCACAATAGGTTCTATATTTGTTTCCATATGGTAATGTTTTGTATACATAGTGTTATGCCATGCCTTTGCTCTTTTTTACAGGGTGTGGCTGGTGCAAGTGATCCAACGCTGATCTTGTAACTTTGTAGAGTGGAAAAAGTTATTTCCAAGCATTTTGCAAAGTCTGGAAGCCTCAGTGGACAGGATTGCCTATTTCATTCGTATCTAAAGGGCAAGATCCAATATGTTGGGAAACATCCTGAAGTTTTGGGCATTAATTTATAAACTGAATTCAGCTGCAGCTCTAGGAAATCAGCCCAGAACAAAGTGAAAAATTTGCACTGAATTACCTCAGAAAAAGGGAAATATTGCTTTTGGGACAGAGGACCATTAAAACTGTGCCAATTAGCTTTTGCATTATTTTTTGTGTTTTAGTGAGTAACACCTTATGAGTTTGGAGGCACCTAGATCCAGGGTCATATGAAAATAATGCAAATACAGGGTGGTTGTTGGTTTGTTTTTTTTCCCATAATAGCTATTTTAGGTTGGACCAGACACCCTGAAACCACTTTCTTGTCCACAGACACAATCTGTGAATTTTTTCTAACTTATGTATTTTAGTTCTGCTTTTGTGTAGTCCCACAGTCATAGTCAAAGACTATGACTTTAACACAAGACTGAGACTAAATAATAAGTGTAAAATCCTGTGTGGGTGTACAAACTGGGTCTTCAAGCTCCTTCAGCTATCAACCTGCTCTGATCAGGAACGCTTAGAAGGCAGAAATCAGAGCTGTGCTGGACTCTGAAAAGCCATTCTTGTCTTTTGTGATTTCACTTTAAGGACATTTAGAACAAAAGGAAAGCAAAAAAACTACTTCCAAAACACATAAAAATAGGTAGTGAATGCGTCCTACAATGGAGATTCTTGGGGGGTGAGGGGTATTCTTCTTTCTCATTATTTCCTGTATTATTTTCTATATTGCTTAGACAGGAAAGAAAAATTGAAAGAAAAATATTGGTATATATCTTAGCAAAAGATCCAGATAATTATCTTCCTTACTGAAAAGCTCATCAATCTTTT
>VXBN01003817.1:291730-304520 GCA_013397395.1 Sinosuthora webbiana | reverse complement strand
ATATATAAAATATACCACAACTGCACCACAACTGCACCACAACTGAGCAAACAATGAGCAAAGTGAACAGTAGGAAATCTTTATCAAGCAGCAGCTTTAACCATATCTTGGTTCTGCCAGTGCCAGGAAAGAAGATGGTGGAAGAAAACAACTCACCAGCTATAGCTGCCACAGGTTTTGACCTAAAATTAATTGCTGTGCAGATATAGTGATGCTTAATCCAATTTCTTTGGGACTACATATGGGATATATATTGATTTAGGTAAATGTGGAAACTTCACCTGTGGTGGGGGCAAGCCCCATGTTACAACGAAAAGCTAGAACTAAGCTCTGTTTGTGGAGGAGACTGCAGGAGAGTATGGTAAGGTACTTGTGAGCTTTACAAAGTGTAAGTGTGGCTAAAATATTTTTATATGTAACACCAAACATAAAGAGATTCTGGGTTTCTGAATTTAACTTTGTGGTGATAATTCTGAACTGCAGCAAGCCAAGTCAGATCTAATAATCTCATGTGAGTGAGTTAATATGCACAGGACATTATCCCAACTGCTTCTTTCGTAGTGGCAAGAATGCTTTGATTCATCTCAGTCAGGTTCCTACAGTGTTGCTGCAATATCTGACACTTTTTGTCCCTAAGCGCTGCTTTTTCTGTGAGGTTCCTCTTTGGTAGACACTCAATAGCATTGACAGGATCCCTGAAACCCTTCAACAGCAACAAAATCATAGGAGACAGCCTGAACTGATCGTGTGGTGTAACAGCACATGTGGGGGATTTAAAAAACAAAAAACAAAAAACAAACAAACAAAAAAAACCAAACAAAAAAAAAACCAAAACAAAACAAAAAAAAACCCAAAACAAAACAAAAAACCAACCAACCAACCAACCAACCAAAAAAAACCCACAAAAAACCAAAACTGTAAGATTTTAGGAAAAGTCTTGATGCTGATCCATTTGAAGTCATTAAGGCTCCTCTGTAGATGTCACTTGGATGTAATTTGCTACTAGGTAGAGGTAATTAGTAGTTGTTTTTTTTAAAGTTGTACAACTACTGAACCATGCTGAACCCTTTTATTCCCCCATTTTTCCTTAATCCTTGTTCTGTAAGTCCTATTGTATAATTATTACATACACAATTTTTGTCTATTGCCCTTTATTCAGTAAAGATGACCATAACTTTGTGAATTATTTACTTAAAAGTTCTTGTTTTCTATTCCCAAAACACAATAATTCAATATGCTTTGAATACTTTGTACCATAGTTAAAAGGGTACAAGAAATTGCATAGGGTATTTTTTAATAGTGTTATGTCAATACTACTTGGATTGAAACCTTCTATCACAAGTAAAAATATATTTATTCAACTTACAGATACCTATTTATGGTTTGTTTAGATTAAACACATCTATGACTTTTCCATGACTTTTGACTTTAGTGTGTGTGGTATCTTGGCTGTTTGAGACCATCAAAACTTCTGTCCCTCTGCCAGCATGACAAATAACCAATATCTTCTCTACTCCAGCTTGCATGTTCATGTCATCTGAAGAATGCAAGTTCCATCAAATCAAACTATTTACTTTCTTAAAGTGCGACATGTGCTAAAGTACTTTACTGGTTAGTGTTTGTAATTACCTTTGATCTCTGCTAACTTAAAGGAAAAAGCAAAGAATTTATCCCCCATGCATTCCAGAAAAAATATCCAAAAAACTACCAGCACTCTTCCATTTGAACTTCTTTCTGTGTGATACTGTCCCTTTTTTAGGAACAGGAATTTCTTTAGTCTGAAAGAAATCAGGAACAAATCAAAGCCCTTTTTTTCTTGTGACGTTAGACTAAAACCCTGCCACTCACAAATTATTACATGTCTTCATCAGTGCTTTTATCAGTGCTAAAGATTGCATTTAAACTTTTGGCAGAAGTCAGAAATCTGCAATAAAATTGTAAGGGAAACAAGTAAAATGGTCGTTTCTCTACCATTCTGCTCTATTCACCATGATTAAAGACAGACAGAGTAGTGCCTTTATGGAAGGTTTGGGGAAGTTGTTCTACACTTACATGGTTAAGGGGTTTGTTATGTAACATAAATACAAATTTATGGCTTCCTACTAACCAAAGAATGTTCTGAGATGGTTCTTTGTCACAACAGAACACTACAATCCTTCCACTACTCTATTTCACACAATGCAATAAGCCCCATCACAACAAAACAAAGCCAAATAACATGGAAGTTCTTCATTAGCCACATTAATAGTAAAAGCTAGGTGCCACAGAGAGGCTGCCTTAGGTGTGACTTCTTTGTCAGTCTGATGAGGAACTAGACTTTGAATTCTTCGAGCCTTAAAAAAATCTCTAAAATGTCATGTAGATGGGAAAGGGTTACAGAGACAGTTGTTATCCAACCCTTCTGATCCTAAAAATTTAATCACTGTGAAAGAATTAGGTGAGGCTTGAAGAACTTGTTTGGCTGCAAAGTGTCATCAACACAGCCTGAATTGTTACTTTTTGTGCTGGACCCAGACAAGCAGAGGTAGATGAAATCTTTCATTAGAACAGGAATGCACATAATTGTGCAACAGCTTCTGTGAGTGACCTGACCTCTTCAGGTTGGTTTCTGTCTTCAGCGCAAAAGGCACTAGATGTTTTCAAACTATACATTAATGCAGTTGTGCCATTTTATACTCATAGTGGGTGTTCATGCTGTTTGCCCTCTGGATAATTAATGTGGTGTCCTGGCAGTGGTCTGTGGGCAGGGGGCAGTGAAAAATGGAATAAAAAAATGATAGCTCTGGAGCTGGTCACAATTTAATATGAACAAAAGAGATGAATTTATAGCCATTTCCTCTCCTTCCTACTAAGAAAATCAAACCAAACGAAAAAGGAAAGAAAAGAAACAACCAGCCAATAACAACAACCCAACAAAAAACCAAACCAACAAACAAAAAGCAAAAAATCCCAATGAAAAATAAAACCAAACCAACCAAACAAATAACCCAACAAAACCCAAAGCAAAACAAAAAATCAACCAAACAAAACTCCCCCACCAAACAAACAATCACAAAAAAGAAGTTGAACTGTAGCAATAATTATTAGATATAATATGTATATGGTATGGATTAAACAGTATGTGAATTGGTTCTAGTTTCTTTTTCCCCAACTCATCATTCACTGAATTATTTAATAACTTTTTTTTCAGCAAACAAATTCAATGCTTCTTCGTTGTCTAAGTAAAACAGGTTCAGCCTCTGAGATTTACAGGGATAGCGCTACCTCTTTCTGTCTCAAGAGTTGAATTTTTTTACATGACAGCCCCTCTAATCAGGTTTTAATTAACTTGAGCCACATTCATATCCCTAAGTACAAAAGTGCAAAAATGCTTCCCAAAAAATTATGAGTCTACTCGAAGGATTCTGTGTTTCTTGAAAAAAAACCCAACTCCCTCATCAGTGTAAGAAGCCTCAAAAGTGAAACTTGCTGGTGATGCCACAGTAATGGCCTGGAAGGACTGATTTACATGTTAAATGCTTTTAGGTAGCACTCAAATATTTTGCTAAGGGAAAAGAATATACTTTGTTGCCTGTAGGCTCTAAATCTGTGGAAGTCGAAGGAGAAAAGGTGAGTTGTGCTAAAACTTTGGAAGCCTTGATTCTTGCTCACTACCTTTTGGGAGATACACAATTCCACACAGGAATTCAGTAGGAATTTCCATGTTTTTTTAAGGAATTGTAGAAGTGACTCAAATGTATTATTGCAGCAAAGCAGACAAATTGCCAGAAGCAGAAGAAATATTAACTGTGCTAGTATTTGCAAAGATGCATTGGGTATTTTCAGATTACATATTTTCTAGTTTTTCACAGATCTTGCTATTAACTATATTCCTACCCAGTGTTACTCTGTTTTGGCAATTTCTGTCATTTACACTGTCATTTAATCAAGTAGTCTACTCCATTTATTGCTGCTTAATGACTATTTTGCTAGTGCATAATGCTTGCCCAAAATGGTACTGTTTTTCAGTGTAAAAACTCTAAAAGTGGTGCCAAGTTCAATGTACTACATGGTTCAACCTTTTTTTCATCTCCTCATTCTCCTTCTCCCTTCATACTCCTGTAAACAAAAACAGCTGTCCAAAGGGATACTCCAAACATGTGAATTCATGCTCAGCAATTTGGTTAATAAATTGTCAATTTCAAGATCTGGCCATACAAAAAAATTGAAGGGCAATGTGTATTATTACAATTTTAGTTGTAGTTTCATTTCACAGCTCCCTTTTGGCAGGCTGATGAAGACCTTAATTGACAGATTTCCTGGTTATTTTTCTTCCAAGAAATGTGAGGCATCTTGCCATAGTGGCCCCAAAAGCATGCATTTTAGGTGCTGAGTTTTTATTTTATGGAGTATCACATGCTGTTCAGTTTTCATGCCACAGGGCTGCCTTTGCTTGAGAAATACCATATTTTCCTTGTTTTTACTGAAAAGCTGGAATACCAACAGTGTTTTATTGGGCTGAAGGGGAAGTGCATATTTGCTGAGGATCATTTCACATATTTTTCCCCAGTACAGAGGTCCTCTTCCAAGCTTGAGGTCTGAGTTTCCCGTTTGGGTGTGACGGCTGAAACAGGTTTCAATGCACTTGACTAAACCAGGTCTTGTCTAAACTGTGCATTCAGCTGTTCCCTGCTCCACTTAATAGCTGTTTGGCCCTGAAATGCTGCTGCTTAGTTTCTTCTTTCTACCTTTCTTAGGGTAATGCATTACTTTTTTGACCATTCTGAAGCCTCCAAACTGAGTCTTCAACCCCTGTCACAGGAAGGTCTGGAAGCTGCCAGGTATTGATATTTTAAATATAAATTGCATTGTCCACAAAGCCCTTTTGCTGCAATTACTGTCCTGAAAGGTGGTTCCTCCACCAAGTTTTGGATTCCACACATAGGTAATTAAAGTCATGACCACGTGCCACTGCTGTGGAAGAGAAAATTTAATAGACTCCTGTCAGAAATAGATCATGGGAAAGAATCTTTCAGAGTCTTTGTGTGCCAGAGAAACTTCACATGGGACATACATTTAAACCATTTCATTTTTCATGGTGTTTGAGGTGTGCCTGGGAGAGAGGAAAAATTGTTTTCTTTTAGTGAGACGAATTTCTGCAGAGCGCACATGGAATTGCTGTTCTTTGTGTGTTTAACTTGTTGGGCAGCCACCAGGCAAGCCAATGTTCCTGTGTGTTTACTTCCTTCATTGTTTTGTGCCAGAAAGGATCCTGGAGGGTGAATGAGTGAGAAGGTGCCACAAACACAAAGTCATTGTCAGAATGACAGAACAGTCAAGGTTGGAAATGACCTCTAACATCACCAAGTTCAACCATTAACCCAGTACGCCTGGCTGCTTTCACCTTAAGCCCTGTCCCCAAGTGCCACATCCTCACTTTTTTTTTTTTTTCAAGATTTCCAGGGATAGTGATCCCAACGCCTCCCCAGGCAGCCTCCTCCAATGCCTCACCATCATTTCAGTGAAGAAATTTCTCCTAGTGTCCAATCTAAATCTCCCCTGGCACAAGGCAAAGTCATTTCCTCTCATCCCTTCTTCCAGTTCCACTCTCTTGTCAGGGAGTTGTAAAGAACAAAAAGTATGTCCTAAGCCCCTTTTTTTCCATGTCAAATAATGGGGTGGGGAGGAAAAAAAGGGCTCAAGAGTTGTCAGGCATGATGCTGCCTTTTTGCACTCCCCAGAACAGATTAAAAACACAGGATACCTTTCTTTGCCCTGGTTATCAGATCTTTTGCTTTTGCTACATATACCTTCAGAAACCTCAGAAAATATTTTTCCCTAAGTGGAATGTTGACCTTGGAAAGAACCAGAGTGGGAGTATCCATTAAAAAGTCTTTGCAATTTAGAGATATTTTTACATTTCTAATTGTGCTAAATTCTCAGCTAATAAAGTAATTATGAAAATACAGCATACTCAAGCATACTCTTGAATTAAATTACATAAACACACATTCTTTATTTTATTACTTAATTTTCTTGTTTATCAAGACAAACTCATCAGATAGCTTACAAAGACAAGACAGATAGAAAGCAGAATATATGGTGTAGACTTTACTTTTTTTTTTTACCTAAAAATGTTTATAGAATTACTCCTGACTAAAATGATACTAAATATTTTTACCCTTTGTCATTTTAAATTAACAGCAAGCATCTTCAATTTAAATTAATTTGAAAATTTTAATTACTCTAAACCTCTCAAAAATTAACAGCGAAAAAAATTGAAGTAAAAGAGCATCTAACCAGAAATTTAAATTGATGAAAATTTCCTGTACACGCAAGAAAATGTTTACTTGCTGTGTAAGACACAGATGACATCTCTACCATGTATTGCAACACTCAGTGAAGAGGAAAACATTTAATAAAGTCATTTAATGTTTTTTAATATGACAATTTTAACAGCTATGACTTTTCTGTTTATGTAATTTCTTTTTCATCAGACAGATTTATATAAAGGCTATCCCACCTAAATAACCCACTAATTAATGTCCTGTACTAATTAGATGGCAATTTAAATACGTATTCTGAGTCATCTTTACAATGTTAACAGCAATGGCTTTTCTTTTTCTCTTTATTATTTTTTTTCATAGAGAGCCCTTCAAGGTCAATATGCAAGTCTGGGGCTTTTCTCTCTCTTGCCATCATCTTCCCGGTGCATCAGTAAACAACTCTGCTGACACAGAGAAACAGCAAAGAAGGAGGGAGAGCAAACGAGAGTTGGGAAATTTCTTGAATGTGACAGGGACAAGTCCTGCTAAAGAAATTATAAGCCATTCTATAGCATTCACCCATCACAGCAAATCACTCTGAATGTAAAAAGAGCAGGAGAAGCCAGGAAAACTTCTCCACTGGTGGAAGGACAAAATGGCCTCACAGTGATTCTGTAGCTTGGAGAAAGGGCTCTCAGTTCTTTCTCATGTGCACACACCCACCAAGAAGCTTCTTATTAATCCTGATCTGACTTGATGCTGATTTACCACAGAAAATTCAGAAAGGATTTGATGCACCCAGTTTGCAGTAAATTTTATCTTCAGTTCGTTGACAGTTCATATTTCACTGAAACCCTGTACAGCTGAGGAACATTTGCATTTTAAAATCGACCATAGGACTTTAAAATAGACTTCACATATTTTATCTCCATTATTTTCAAAATGTACCAATCTATCTTAAAAGTTTGTAGTACTGTAAATATTAGCAAAAGAGGGGAAACCTCCTTATCACTTGCTGCACATCAGGGAAAGGATCTAAGAATTGGGGTTTGGCCTCATTTTCTTGATTTTCATCCTTAAACAGTGCTAGTCCTTTCTAACAAAAACAATTTGTCAGAAATTTGAATATATTTGAATATATAAGCATGTGTTAATTAATTTTGAGGGTTTGGTCTACATGGCAGGTAAGATAATACTTTTCTTAGCTGAGACCTCATTTTTTTGGCATGTGTAATCAGATGTATCAGGCCTTGATAGCTAAGTGGAAAAATGTCTTTAAAGTTAACAAGAAAAAAAGAATGAAAAAGGAAAATAACCTCTGTGTGTTTCTGTGAATGGAATTTAAGCTGGTATGGGAAAAGATTCTACAGTACTTGTGATGTTTGCTTTGGCTGCCATCACAGAAAATATTTCAGTGCTGAAACCAAAGGTTAAATGAAACCGGCAGGAAGTTATAAAGGTGAATTGCATAAGATGTTTCTGAATAACAGCAGTTTACAAGTCCAGCTATTGCTTCTGTTCAAAGTGCTTGGAAGTGTTGTACAGTACTAGTAGTATATAAAATGCAAATTTTAGAGTTTAAGGTGATAAGATTTTTGGATTGAGATGGTACACATTTACAGGATTAAATTTCATTAATATAATAAAGGTATAACATACTTATGACAATATTATAAATATCATATACAATATAATTTTAATATACTATGTAATTTTAATATAATTAATATAAATTATGGCATTTCATCAGTTTGAACAGTTAAGTATCATATACTGCTTTTTCTTTTGCTGGAGCTCCTGTCATTGAAGCAGTTTGGAAAGAAACTAACAGAACATGTACATGGCTATTACACTTGTTTGGAACAGTACAGTGACATGGCAAAGTAAATTTATTGACACTCTTCTATCTCTGCAGTTTCCATGGTGAGGACAAAGCAGTGCTGCTTCTTTGTAGCTTTCTCCCCAAACCCTTCCAGAGTTCACCTGCCACTAATTTAACTCAATTTTGGAAATGTGAAGAGTGCTTCAAAAATACCCTGAATCATTGCTTTTATTACGTATTGTGAGTACAGTTAGGAGCCTTTTCTTCTAACATGGGCAGCCCATAGGTAGAGTAGCCACTGAGCTGAGACTTTTGATATTTAATGTGCATCCTAGTTAAGCTTTTCCAAACTGGGTGTATTCCATGTAGCTCTCCAAGCACGTGGAGGAGGTATTTCTGGAGGTGACCAAGTTGATGAGCAGTGGAAGGATAAAAAGCCACATCTTTGAGCCTGTGAGAGGTGTTTTAAGCTTGCATGACAAGATAATTTTAAAAATAAATGAGATCCAGGAGTCACACTGGTTAAAAGGAATGCCTTACAACATTATGAAATGCAAAATTGCACATGGTGAGGTGTGTGACAGATATTCAACACCTTAGAGAAGTAAGGGAATATTTTCCCACTGAAACTGGTAGAGGGAATTCTATAAAGCAGATTCAGCTTATTTCCTATTCACCTGTAAACAGAAATAAATAAATAAATAAATAAATAATCGCCACATTTGCCACTATAAAAGGCAAGAAAGTAGTTTTAATTATCTAATAATTTTTAACATTTGGCTTAATTCTAAATATCATGGGCAGCTTTTTTTTCTGTTGTATTTAACACCTTTTCAATGCTAAGATTTTGCAGCTCTTCCAGCAAAAGAGTGAGTGAATCCTTCTTGGCATGATGGATCACACTGAAATTATACTGAGATTAATGAGGTGTAACCATGCAGATATCACATTTCCTATGGCATTTTTCTTTCAAATACAAGGCCCACTGGGTTTTTTACTTTGCCCTGAGTCTAATACGGACTTGGCAAATATTGCCCATCATTTTATAATGAAAAAGAACAGGAAAACTAAAAAAAATCCATGCAAAAGCAATTGTAAATAGCTATATCAAGAGCTGTCAAGACATGGTTTTCTCACAAATGTTGGTTCAAGTGCATCATAATTTTAAACATCCTTTGATATATAAATTGATATATAGATATAAATTTCACATTGGCTGAATGAAACTGAGATTCTTGTCAGTCCACTGAGGATATTAGCATAGCTGCACTAACAGAAATTCCAATTGCAATCAGCAAGCTCATATCCCAGAAAGCACCTTGTGTTTAGAAACAACGTGTTGGGCAGAATTGCATTTAGAATTCCACATTTGTGTCCTGATGTGATTATTTCCCATTAATTTATTTGAAGATTCTTTCCCCAGAGGGTGCTGGAGGACTGACCAGGCTCCCCAGGGAATGGTCACAGCCACCAAGGCTCCAGAGGTCCAGGAACCTTTGGACAGTGCTCTCAGGGATGCACAGGGTGGGGTTTTGGGGTTTCTGTGCAGGGCCAGGAGATGGATCAATGATCTCTGTGAGACCGATCCAGCTCAGGACATTTTGTGACTTCATGATTCCAGAAGAACTGCAGAAAGAATGCCCACAGCACAGGCATTTTGCAATTAAAATGGCACATAAAATGAAATAATTCCCAAGATTAAATAAATGGGCTTTTTTTTCTCCACTACTTTTCATATTCTATATGTATAAATCATTGAGATGAATTTGCTCAGCTTTGCTCAGAACTGGATTTGTCAACAGCCAGTAACTAGAAGAGTTGGTTAATAAGTATTTGCCACAAAGCACATTGCTTACGTAGCAAAGTGTGGCATATGAAAATATAGTTTATCTAACCAAACAAAACTGGTATTTTTCACATCATGTATTTGGCATACAAATAATATCTTAAATGGTTTTATTGTATATCATAATTATAAGGCATTGTTCTTTGCTGTGTTTTATTCCATTATCAACTGACAACTGCCTTTTAGTTTTATATAAAATAAGAGCTCATTTTATCATGTGAAGCTCTGAAAATGCACATTTTTTTCATTTAGCTCTGGAGGCATTGTCAGGGAGAATAGCTTTCAAACTGTTCATTAAATAGTATCTGCTTATTACTACTTCTAATTTGGACCACAGCAACACAGGGAATTAGTTTTAAGCAGCACCTAGCAACGTAATGTTTAGAACCACGCACTAAATTCCTCTTACATTAGCAGGAAGAGTACTTTTTACTACTGTTAATCATGGAGAAGTGGTAATCATATTGATGCATTTCAGTTCATCCATCATCTGGGCATTCTGCAAATGAGTCTCTTTGAATCCATGTGTAACACCACCATCTTTGGGTTTGGGTTCTGTTTGTGTTTGTTGTTTGTATTTTTGGTGGTTTTTTTTAATTTTGATTGGATTATTTCGATCCAATGTATTATAAAATCCAAACAGAATTATTTCTTCTGCAGACCTTTTCAGCTAAGGAAATATCATTTTTGCACTTAGATATTTGCACTCACCCTGCTTCTTTGAAGCCAGGCTGTTACAGAGCAGCTTTCTAACAGAGGTTCCCAAACTTGACAACACCAGGGGTATTCTTATAGGAGCCCCACTATTTCTAGGAATGAAACTGTATGTCTTTTTCTTGAAAGAATCATCCAGCCATTCCTAGGATGATTTGGGGAAATTGTGAGAGACTTTGCTTCTCTGGGCCTCTCTTCTATAAAATATTCTACCAAAAAGGTGCACAGGACTGGAGCTTGTTTTGAGGACTTGTAATAGATAAAGGATGATTGCAAATGATTCTGAAATTCAAAGACTATGGTTTAAATGTATGGAGACAGCTGCATAAAAACCTTTGTGTTTGATAAGAGAAAGCAGAAATCATAATTCTCATAAGAGGTGCTTGGCTGTCTGGAATTATTCCCTGTGCTTTGCTTGCTGGCTATCAGTGGGCCTGTTTGCAATGAAAAAGAAAAGAAATTGCCAACCATTCAGGTCTGGGGCCTGAACCACCCCAAGGATAACATAAAATAATTCAAGATAGAGAAGGAGTCAGAGGATTCAGGGGCAGGCTGTAAAAATACAGGCCTGCAATGAAATTATAGAAGAAAATTAGATATACAAAGTCTACATGGGACTGAAGGAAACAGAAGCCAAATTAAAAGCAATTTTAAAAGAAACTGAAGGAGGAAGACCAGGAATTTGAAGTTGGTGAGCAAAACGAGACATGTCCAGTCCTTGACTGGAATTCAGAATTCCTTTCCAGGTGCAATGTTTTCTGTTGCTGCCTGAGGCTGTGTGACATGCAATTTATAAAACAGCTGGGAATTCTATCTTATTACCATAGTAAATTCAAATTTAGCTGACAGCTAAGAATCACCTGGTTGTTATATTTCTCCCCTTTATTTAAATTTTGCCTGTTTAAGTTGTTCTTTTAGGGTTCTTATATGTTATTTTTCTATATTATATCCTGTTGATAGCTGATACAGTTTTTTGCAGTGAAATTCACCTTCAATTCAAATTACTTCAGTTAGGATTTTGCATCTTCCAGCTATGGATTTAATGATTATCTGGTAATTCTGGATGCATAAGCAAAAGCAGAAATTTGGAAGGTTGGGTTTGGTTTTTTTGATAGGGGGGAGGGGCGGGGGAGCATTGCACCAGTCTGCTTTTTCTAATTAAGATTGTAATTTTTTCATGTCTGTAAGGAAAATATTTAAGAATAGAATTGCTCATTGTATTTTTAAGACATTTCACTGTCAGGCCTTGCAATTATTCCAAATTTGTCCAAGACTTTCCTCCCCTCTGAAGCTGTGTTGAATCTTACCAGGTGCCCAAAAACCTGTACCTGTGTGCTTTTCTATCTTGTCACTTGCGTGTTCACCTTGTTTTGGGGGTGTGTGTGTGTGTGTTTGTTTATTTGGTTTTGTTCGTTTGTTTTTGCTTGTTTTTTTTTTTTAAATTGCAATGTGCAAAAAAGTGAAAATATGGTATCACTGGGACAACTAAGCAGGGAACTGAGCAGCGAACTTACCTTGTCAACCGGTAGCCAAAGTTAAAGGCTGTGATGGAAAGCAAACCCCTAGAGGTCACTGTAATCATAAACATTCAGAGAGAGATCTAGATTTGAGTAATGAATGTCACGATTAAAATAAGCCATCTATAGAAAGAAGCTTACAGTCAGATTTCTGGCCTGTCCTGAAGCGACCCCTCCAAAGCCATGGTGAACGTCACTGGTGATGGTTTGGCAGCACAATCCATCACTCTACATCAGGGCACAGCATCAAATTGTGAAAAATTACCAGAGCAGAGCTGGAGCTCTGGGGGTTTGTCCTTGTGAGGGAAGGAGGGTGATGTGGAGGGGAAGGCAGGCTGGCTGTGGAGCAGGAAAACAGAAAATAAGTGAAAAAGAAGCTGTGCTTGTCACAGTGGCTTGGACAAGATGGCAAAGTTTGCTAAACATAATAGACCAGCAATCCATATGAAATGAGTGAAGGCTTTATATTAGTGATAACTGCCGAGCAGACACTGTGTTTTGTCTGTGTATTGAAAACACTGACTCAAAAGAGGCTTTCTCATACACTAATAGGGAACAGATCACCTGGAAGCCCATTCTGAAAAAGTGGACCAAAATGAATTCTTAATGCTCATAATAAATGCTACAGCATGGTTAAAATCCACAA
>VXBN01003817.1:233703-291696 GCA_013397395.1 Sinosuthora webbiana | reverse complement strand
AAAAAAAAAAAAAAAACACATTTCATAGAATAAACTGAATTGCTCAGTGTCTTACTTTAATTTATAAACATTCCACACTACATATGGTTGGGAAGCAGTTTATGGTGCTGTGCTCTAATCTTGAACATATTGATGGAAGCAAAATCCGGTTGTTACCTGTATTCAGTGATTGCATTAAAACCCAGATTAATTCACTACCAACCAATTCACTGTGACATGAAACAGAAGCAACTTTGCAAATGTCACAGGGGCTGTGTCTAATTATGCAGCAGTTTATTTGGACTTCTGGCTTTTACCAGTTCTCTAAAGTTCCACAACATAGTTGTATTTGTCCCCAGGGGAATGTGCTATAATTTGACAGCCAAGAGAATGTATGTGGGATAAGGGTGCTGGGACTTCACTGTTTTCAAGCCTATACTTTGCAGACCATGTAAAATTCATATAGACCTTTTTCCAGTATAATGAAGCATTTAAAAGGTGTGTCCCTTATCAATAAAGTATAAAGCTGACTTTTTTCTGGGGATTACAAGTGATGGAATACACAGACAGGTCTTGATTCAATTGGCTGAACAAAACTGTCCCATGTTATTTCAGACACTGGAAAGTTTGCAGAGTTCTGTCAAATATGATACCCCAAGAAAGCAAGGATTTGTGGATTTGCATATGAATGCCATGTGAGAAATCCCAAATGTTACTGGATGCATGTGTTTGGGCAACTGAATCAGACTTTCACTGTTCATACATTGCCTTAACACTGATGCTCATTGGCAGCATATGAAATAATTAATTTTTCTCCCTTTTGTTGGTATAGACTTACCTCATTACCTCATTACAGTAGTTCTTTGTGTTAACTTCATTAAGTTTTCAACATGACTTCTGAAAACAATGAAAATTCCAAAACAAATTGTATAAGATCTTAGATAACAATGGCTTCAAAAGAGACCATTAATCAAGACCTAGCCCCTGGTGCCTGAATAACATTCAAAAGGAAACAACAGTGTTTGTTTTGCTTCTTTTTTTTTTCCCCAGTTCTGACTGTCCAAACTCAACTTAAGCCTGGGGCAAAATGAGCTGAAAGAAAAGAAAAAAAAAAAAAGTTGAAACTGAATTTTAAAATTTAAAAAAAAAAAGAAAACAACAAAAAAAAAAAAAAAAAAAAAAACAAACAGAAGAAGCAAAGAAAAAGAATATATATGTAATGCAGTATCTCAGTCAAAAGGAGCAAGAAGGCCCCCATCAGATCCCATCCCACCTTTAAAATGCTGCAATGACATTGACTTCTGGAGGATTGTGTTGATCCAATTGGGAGCAGAACTTGGTCCAGTGCATGATTCTGGAAAAGCCACTGAATTTACTTCAGAAATATTCTTTAAATATAAAATTTTAAAATAACCTAATGTCTGGTTTTAGAAATATGTTGCTGGCAATATACATGAAAGGAAATTTCTCATGTTTAGAAACTTCCTGTCCTTCTTCCCAATTTTTGTGATTCAAATAAGTAATATTCTTGTTATGACATGACACTTGTTTTGAAAGCAACTCAATATGATTTCTGTAGGAGAGGCTCAACATGTGAACCAAGGGAATAAAGAGCTAGAAAGAAAGCAGTAAAACTGATTAGACTGAAATATTACTTAGTACGGGTAAAGAACCCTTTCTGTATACAGACATTTGTGCAGGGAAACAGTGATTATTTTAGATCCTATGGCTGGGCTGCCTGGTGAAATGGAATGAAAGACATTAATTAAAATCTTTAATTCTTCACTCAGAATTTGAGTTATCAAAGAGTCTAAAGAATCTTTTTTAATATCTTCATGTAAATAGATATTGTATGTAACTAGTTAATAAACTACAGAGTGCTTTCTTAGAATCATTATATACAAAATAAATATACATAATAATATTATGACAACATGACATATTTCAAAATAAACAATTTTTCACTGGCATTTATAAATCATGTACAGAGCTCACCCTCTGTCAAAAAACCACTTTTTTTCTGAGAGCTAGTATTATGACTCTACCTTGTTTTTCGTAATAATTATTACTGTATAGAACAATTTTTCTTTTTATATATATATATATGTATAATTGCTGCATTCTATAAGGAGAGGATTTAAAGTAAAGCACGCAAATAAAATGGCAACAAAAACTGATTCCAATGAGCTACAAACTTCAGTTTGCACATAGATCTACCAGGCAGAGGTAGAAGTCAACCTGCTTTTGATATGTCAGCACAAAAAACTGTGTCCCAGGCAGCAGAGTCTGTATTCCTATTATTTAGGTCCTGGCTTTTCCCAGGTGATTTCCTCTTTGCATGAAGCCCCTCTTTTTTGCAGGTTTCTGCTTCCAATATTGAAATTTAGACAAGCAATTCCCTAAGTCTACTTAGATCATAATTTATCTCAAATTCTCCTAATTCATTTTATTTAAAAACTCTTTTTTCTTTCTTTCTTTCTTTTTTTCATGGAATAAAGAAAATAATTTTTCTTGACTGTCTTTAGCAATCTTATAGGATTTTTAAAATAATTTGTTTTGGCATTTATCAGGTACCAAAGGTAAACGTACATTATCATATTCAGATATGATCTGATTGCACAGATAGGGAGAAGAAGCAGGCAGGAAAAGTTCTCTGTCACATTTCTTCATGGGCAACATGCAAACTTGCAGCTGAGACCCATTCCAGTTGTCTGCTTTCCCCTCTAGTATCAGAATGAACTTTTTTCTTTTTTTTTTTTTCCTCCACACAGTTGCAGGAACACAATTTTTTATGTACGTGATTCCTGCAGAAATCTCTCTCTTCTGTGTGCTTTGTCTCCCTGGTGTTTTGCCTTTATTATTTCACAGGGAGTTTCACCCTCAAGAGTAGGGAATTGACTGAAAACAGACCCACTGGAAACAGACGCATGCAAACTGAGTTTGCTGTTTGCCCCCGTGAAGGTCAGTGACAACCACAGTGCCTGGGAGATTTGATTCCCAGGCAGGACATTGGGTGACATTTCTTCTGTGCACTTCGTTCCCACAGCTCAGGGAGCTGATTTAAAGCTCATGGAATCACTGGGAATACTGCAGTTATCTCCCCTGTGCCTTAGGTCAAGTGCTCCAAGCCTCCAAAGGGAACCCTTCGTGGCTGGTGCAGGTTATTTTGCTGGAACGGGGAGAGGGGTTTTCTTGATTCACACAGCATGATCCGGCCAACATGTGACAGTGGCAAAGCACCAGGAGGATTTCAGGGGCACCTGCTGCTCCTGCCACTCCTCCTGAGCTTGTGACCTCAGCTGTGACAGGGAGACAGCTGAGTGCCTTCTGCTCTGTTTATCTGTGCCATTTCTTCCACCCTCGTCCCAGCTTGCTCTTAGTTAAATAATGTAAAACCTGTGGAGTCTTCATCATGGAGAATCTGCATGTACTGTGGTTTTCCTGTAATTTTTGTCGCACTGCTCTAGCATCAGTATTTCATTAGCCAGATTGGGTAGGCTGGTATTTTTTTTCATATTTGTCTATATCTACACCATAGAACACTGGCAAATCTGACAAGAACAGCATCAGTTATCCAAGGCACTTTTCTCCCATTATCTCAGCACTGATGTTTCTGCTTAGACAGAAACAGCAGAATTTCAGGAGCTCCCTGCTGAGGATTTGTCATGTCCCTTTACTGCAGCCACAGACTGGTTGGGAAAAAAAAGGAACAAATCAAGACAGAAGAATTTGCTGATTACTCTCAAACAGAGATGTGTTTGCACTGTCAGTTTGCACAAACCTCTTTCCACTTCTTTTGAGAGGAAAGATGGAGCTCTCCCTTGAGCACAAGTGAAACAATTGGTTCAAATAACATTTATTTAGTAGTACAACTATAGAGGCCCTGACATTGCAAAAATATGAAGCAGCACAAAATTTGTGAGGTAATATGTTCCATTAGAACAGCTAGATAGTACATTCAGAAAAAGTGCTTCACAAACTTGTGAGCACACACGGCTTTCCCCAGATTTGAAACTGCAGTCTTGACATGAGCTCTTTCCTGTATCCATGAACTGTGCTTTAGTTGAACCAGACCTTGAATTTTAGAATATTTGTGTGTTCCCTGCCTATTCTGTTTAACTTTCATTCAGTGAAAGGCTATATAGGTTTATGGTTATGAAGGGCTATATAGGTTTCCTCTTTGAAACACAGACTTTATTTTGCTATATAATCAAAATAAAGCCCAGAAGAATCATAATACCTACCTGAAGACACATAGTCCAGGTTTGGGTTTTGGTTTGGGATTTTTGTTCTTTGCTTTATTGGGAAGGTTTGGGTGGTTGGTTGGTTTTTGGTTTCTGTCAGTTTGAGAGGGGTGGTTGTTGTCCCTTCCCTTCCCTTCCCTTCCCTTCCCTTCCCTTCTGATTTTTTCCTTGGGACTTCTGCAGAGATGAATGGTGTTTTAAATGGCTTCCTCTTGGGTTTAGTGTTAACAGGTTCAGGGATAAAAATCTCATCTCTTAATTATTTAGGATATTGTGTAGATCTTTAACTGGACAGAAAGTTCAGGCAAATGGGAGGATTGACTGTTCAGCTCAGAGTGTTGGGGTACTTTTAAAGATTAATAATTTGGACAAGCACAATTCCCTCAGCCCCTGAACTTGACTGCTGGATGATGCTGTGGGGTTTTTTGCCCCCTCACAGTTTTCTTTTTGCTGAGGCAATCTGCTCGTCTTATACCTGTTTCAAGGCAGAAGTTCTTCACACAGGCTTGAAATCCCTAAAGTAATAATTATGCTCTTACAATGACTGCAAACAGCTGTTGAAATAGGAGAGAGAACAGGTGAGGGTGCATGACATATAAGATTATTGAGCTTGCTAATCCTCAGATTCCCTCAGAGCAGAAGAAATGTTTACAGCCTAAGTTGTTGGGGTTTTTTCCCTTTCTTGTATTTCTTTCTCTTTTTTTTTTTTTTTTTTTTTTTTTTTTTTTTTTTTTTTTTTTTTTTTTTTTTTTGTTTGTTTTTTTTTTTTTTTTTTTTTAAGTGGAAGCTGAATTGCTTGTTCTTGTTTTTCCAGTTTTTTTTAGGAACTCTCCCAGAGGAAAAGCGTGGGTTGTATAATTCTCCATCTGTCCCAGCTGTGATAACCTTCCTGCAGACGGTCATGAGCACAGGACAAGAGCTGGGGAGTGGGACCTCAGGGAAGGCATTTGAAATCCTGCCAGTTTAGCCAGTTGCCTCCTACTCCTGTATTAAGCTGCAATCTTGTCAAACAAGGAGCTGGACAGCATGGAAGTGCAGGAAAATGGGATCCAGGGAAGAAACTGATGAATCTACTTTAGATTATTTGATTTGCACAGGACAGCAATTCTTTTTGATAATTTTATAGGGTTGCTTCTATATAGGCGCAGAGGGACTAAAAAAACCTTTTGAGTCATCTAACCTAATCTTCCAAAACAGTAATTCTTAAGCACTGAAGAAAGGTAAAAGCACTGAGCTCCAAAGTTTGGGTCTCGGTTTCCACCAGATGTTGGGATGAGTAGGAGGGAAAAGCTGCTTCCTTCACCTGGAAAGACAGCAAATATTGAAGACAGAAGACACAAGACACAAGTCTCCTCTCTCCAAAACATTATTTTCTTTGGGGAAAAAACCCAACAGACAAAACAACCAAACACAAAACTATAGAAAGAAATTCACATTAAAAAAATCCAAAAAACCCTCCAAAGGCAAACAACCTGAACTCACTTCATATTTACTATTGAAATAATATTTCAAAAATTCAGAAAGCATCCAAGTGCCCATTACTCTAGGGCCTGTGGAAGTAAAGTGGGGGTTTAAATTATTCCTATTCAGAACTACAAAATTATTATGAACATCTTTTGCTACCTCTATTTTCTTGATGCTGAAAAGGAAGCACAATGTAGCTGCTTTATGTAAGTCTCAAGTCCATAATTTGAGTAGGCAGGGCAGGGTTTGGAGTTTCAGCTGACAGATGCTCAAAAATCTGAGATCTGAGTTTAAAACTTGACAAAGACAGAAACTTGTTAAGATTTTCAGGGTTTTCTATCTCCATGTGGAGCAGGGAAGAAATTTTTCATGTCTGTTCCTATTTTATCCAAAAATAATAGGTTACCTTCCTCTTCTTTGAGCTTTAAATTAATGCTTTGCCTTTTGAATTAAGCCTTCTTCAGGCTGGCTTTCATTTCAAAAGATCTGCTATTTCTTTTTAAATTCAATTGCAATCTTGAAAATATTCCAATCAATATAATAGGTAGATCAGGCCAACATCTGAAACTGTTCTCTTTCACAGAAGAAAAAGAAAGCAGTATGATAAAAATAATAATTCCTGCTTTTATTAGCTCTATGATATATCGAATATAATAAATTATTGCAAGGTAATGAAGCATTCCATTGGGAAGAAAGGAGAAATTAGATCATGTGCTTGTAACATTGGCACAGGAAAAAAAATTGATAAAAGTCCTCAGTTCTGTCTACCACCTAAATACATAATCAAGCTTTTCCTGTTCAGACATTTTTGATCCAGAAGTGACATGTGAAAATTGAATTTTTTTTCATTTTTTTTCTAATAATGGAAGAACTGTAAAGATTTTGATGTAATTTAGGTGTCTAGCTATCTTCCCACTTTGTTGAAGGAAGAAGAGACTGACAGGTGTAGTGCTTCTGAGGTAAATTAAGTTGTAACAGAAGTAGGTGAAGTTGAACTACAAAAATGTGGTCTTGGCCTGTGGTAGCCATAACAGATAATAAGGTTAAAGCTGATAGAATCGTGTATATTTACCTCTGGTGCCTGATAAATGCCAAGAACACTTATTTTTAAAATACTGTAAGATTGCTAGAGGTAGACAGGACAATTTTTTTTTCTATTCCATGAAAAAAGTGAAAAAATGTTTTTGTAATAAAATAAAGTAGGAGATTTTGAGAAAAATTATGATCTAGAGTAGACTTTGGGAATTGTCTGTGTAAATCTCAATATCTCAGCACTAAAACAGAGAAATAATTGTGATTTGCATGGTTTTCAATTTTGTAATAAAACAGGTGTCTAAGAAAAGAGGTCTCAACCTTGTTTTGGTAGAGAAATGGGCTAAAAAGAATCACAGGACCACTTGCATAAGCAGTGTCAGTTTTGAACTTATATTTGAGGATGGTAATTGAACAATATGAACTCAGAAATCCTTTATCCCAGGTCCTGGACTCACTCTAGGATTCAGGAAATGTCTAAATGGAGCTGAGAAGTGCAAGTACTAAAAGAGAGTGGTCATATTACCAATATTATAAATCTTCAGCTCATATATAGTAATCAGTATTTGTTTTGAGCTGGCAAAACTGGCCCTGATTAGCTGACCCCGTCACAATTTTGAGACTTTGGTCATGGTAGGAAAGGATTAAATGTGTTTTCCTTCCTGACAAAGACTGATGATGCCTCACCCCACCCAAATTCAAAAGAGAGATAAGCAAAGAGGTGAGAAGAGGAAAGTTGGAGTGATTTGAGCAGGTCTGAAGCAAAGAAGCCTGGGGGCATTTAGGTCTGGCAAATATTAATTAGTTTTTGAACAAAGAAGAGCCCTAGGAAAAGGGCTTGACAGCGCTGAGAGTCACTGTGGGTCTGATTTATGAAGATACGTCTCTATTTTCCACTTATCTTCAGCATTTAAACAGATGCTTAAATGTTTTCTTTAATATTGGCAATTTCCTAAAGCAGAGGCTTTGGTTCCTTTACTTTAGGATCATTGGGGGAAGAAGGTAGCAAGTTCATTTTTGACAGAAAACATTTGCCTCTGAGAAAGAAAAAAAAAAAGCAGACATCCTGACATTGAGTAAAGGGCTTAAATAGCTATTTCATGAACATTTGCTCCAGGAGTCCTGGGTTGCATTTTTTTAAGACTGTGTTGGCCTTTAGAAGCCAAGTTCTTCAAAATCTGAGATCTGAACACCTTGTTCCTAGAGGCAGCCAGTGGGAGAGTCTATGGAGCAAGGAGGAGTCTGGGGTGAGTAGATGGCATGGGACAGCTTTTACATCAACAGGCAAAAAGACTTTTATCAAGAAAAACATTTTTCTGTTGAACTAACTAAATTCTACACTTAGTTAGTTGGTCAAAAATCACAGTCATGGAAGGGTTTGGGTAGGAAAAGACCTGAAATCCCATCTTGTCCAACACCTTCCACAAGATCAGGTTTCTCCAAGCCCTGGCCTTGAACCAGGCCAGGTAAGGCTTTAAAAAAACCTGAACACGGTAAAGAAATAATTCTTGCTGCTGTCAAAATGAAGAGTTGATAAGTTCTCAGAGAATTCCTGTTGTCTGGACCTCCTGAGTGAACTTATGGGTACTGCAGGTCCTTGAGGTATCCTGCTCAAGACTGAACTTGAGGAAAAATAACAGTCTCATTGAGCAAAAATACTTAAGGGTAAAAGTCTCAAAGAGGAAAATTAATGACTGATTGTCCAAGCACTCTTGGGAACTGCTTTTTATAAATGAATGAAAAAAATCAGATGGCAGCAGATGACAGTAAACAAACACAAATGCTCTCAAAACAGCCAGGAATTATATTTTTCCCTAGGATGATTGAAAGTGTCCAAACAGCACTACGGATGATGCCAAAATGATGCCATTGAAAAGGCTGATAACATTATTTTTAGTGTTACTATTACTGTTACTATTGCTATTATTATTATTGTTGTTGTTATTATTATTATTAGTTTCAAATTACTACATTGCATTTTTAATTAAATATTAATTAAATATTTCTCTACAGTTTTCAGGAGAATGACAGAAAAATATCTGTGCTGGTTAAAAGAACAAATAAATTTGGATATCACAGGTAAATTCTCATACTGATTGCATGAGAGTTCAAGGAGAGCTCAATTACAAAAGATCATGATTGTAGAATTTTTTTACCTTCTGAGTTGTTGAGGATGAAGGAGTAGGGTCCACTTACTAATGATTTATTCTGAGATCCTTAAATAACATGTGGCTTCTTTTAGAAAGGAAGAGAAGGCTTAAAAATGGAACCAAATATTAGTAGCTAACATTAAAAATTTTAAGGGAAAGGTCTTTTTTTTGTAGACATGAAAAATATTTTGTGTTATGGTAGCTATTAACCAGTGATTTCTGATTATATTTTTTTTTGTATTTGAATAAAAAGATGACTTTGTTTTGAAGAGTCATATCTTAAAGTCTTTATTTATTATCCCCCAGAAATAAATATGCATTGAAGACATAGCATGCTAAAAGGGTAAAAAATTGGTGGAAGAAGGAGCGGAGAGATCTGAAAAAAATAAGCCCCAAAGTACTCAACAATTTATTTTCCACTTTTTCAAATGCCATTCATGTTTCATTTGTTTACATTGACACGCCCTGCTGGACTCTGACCTCCACCAACTTGCCCCCTGAATTTATGGAATTTTAGCCTCTCAAAACTCATCATCTTTGGCCCTGAGAGCTGCAAGTGCTATGCCAGGTGCATGACACATGCCTCGGCTATCACACCACTCAGCACAACTTCTGTATACATGAAACCCCCTTATCTTAGAAAGGAAGGGGTGATAAGATTAAATGTCCTTCACAGAGGTCTAGGAAAGGTGTCTTTTCCGAGTTTTCTGACCCCTTCTCCAGGATTTGGCCCTTTAAGGTATTCAGACAGTGAACCTTTCTCCTTGGTGTGTTGGATGCCCAAGTTCCAGACAATAATTGAACAAAAGTATGCAATTATTGTATTCTCTGGCAAGTTATGCAATGAACCATCAATTTCAGAGTTCACAGGAAAGGTCTGAGGACATCATCATTAGCACACAATGACATCAGAGACAAATTATTTTGGTTTATTTTTTTCCCCTAAATCATAGCAGCACATGGGGTGTGCTGCATGTTGGCACAGAATTTCAGTGGAGTTACCTCAAGATGTATTTTTTCAAAAAGTAGTGATTGTAAGAGGAAAGGAGTACCTTGTTTTGGAGCAAAACTGTGTAACTGGTTTTTTTTCAGATGCCTGGAGCATTGTGTGGCACAGCTGCTCTTCCCACAGGATGGTCTGTCCATTCCCTGGACTACAGGCCTGTAGATTTGCACGTTAAAAGCAGTGGAAACTGTTTCTAAACAGAATTTTACATCGGGAATGATTGTTCACATTAGTTTTGAGTGAATGTGATGGCAGGAGATCCTCTCAAGGGCTAATTCTTATCCTGAATTTGCCAGCCACTGTATGGGTTATATGTATGTTTTATGTAAACATACAGAGGTAAATGTACCTAAAGGCACAAATATGTATGTACATAAACACATATTCATGGAAAATGGGAACTGCCCAGGGGAGTCTTTGAGTCATCTTTCCTGGGAGTGCTCCAAAATTGTGCACATCTGCCATTTGGGGAGGTAGTTTAGTGTGGGTGTGACTCAATGAATCCAGAGGTCTTTCCCAGCCTAAACCATTCCATGATTCTCTGGAAAACAGACAATCACACAAGTGCACAATTAGTATATTGTATTTTGTATTTAAATAATATAGATATGTATATTTTAAAATTACACCTACATATGCAAGGCCTAGTCCAAACATCTTTATTTAAATAAAACCTGATTTATTTTAAGCAGAAAAGGAACATTTTCTACAGTGAACATAAAGAATTTTTGAGTTTTATGGATGACAAATATTTATTGTGTGAACGGGAAGAGCGAGATACAACATTTAGAGCACGTACAGTTGTAATATTAATGGTGTTTTTGAACCATTAGGTGCAGCAAATGCAGGATCACAAAAACCAACTGGCAGGATTTATTTTTGAAAAGTGTCTATTTCAAAAATTTCTACACCGGAAAAAGACTGGTATTTGACAGGGGTGAAGATGCAGTCAGCACAACTGTGCTGTCACAGAGCCACCTGAGAAAATCTGACAAAAGTTTTAAGTGCTCTCACGTCCTTGTACCTCATTGGCAGGAACTGAACCCGCTCATGTCGACAGTTTCTCTCAATCCCAAGGAACATCTCTTAGAGTGTGTAGTCAACTCAATATTTCCCTGTTCCAGGTTCCTACAGGCTGACTATGTTATTCACATTATTCTTTAAAAATAATGCATAATTCATAACAACGCGTTTGAATCTGCTTTAATCTGCATCTATGAGATGAAGTATGTGCAGCTGTGAACAGTCTTTCATTTAGCTTCAAAATAATCTGGCATTAAGCAATAGTTTGCTGGGGTTTATTAACAGAAGTTACAGATGATTTTGATCAATTTGTTTGCCTGTTTATTTCACAGTATTTTTTTACTCCTGTAATGTGTTATTTTCCTCTTTCTTTCTTCTGTGCCAGGTGCACAATTAAATCAAATAGCACATGCTAAAAATAATAACAAAAAAAAAAAATTAAAAAATCTTCTTGCCTTCCTTCATTGTTGCCTTCTTCCCAAGTCAGCACTGCCTTATTTAAACAAGTTTGGTCTGGTTAAAGTCTTCCACTGTGAGCTTTGCAGCATGGACTGTCTGTAGTGCTTCTTCATGTCATGCTAGTGCAGTGTGAGAGTAATTAATGGCTGAGGTTCCTTGGTGTAACTTTGCATCAGAATTCACAGGCCTTCTGTTAGTTGTGGTTTTGAGCAGCAGTGGGAAGACAACTAAACCAACATCCCAATTATTTATTCCTTGGTTCTGTAGAAATGACAAAACATCTGAGCTCTGGGGAGAATTAGATTAGATTTTTATTTTGAAAGACACATCAATAGATGAAGAAGACTGCTAGTGATCAGTATGTTATGCTACAATCACACATTTTCATCAGGAGAAAGGAAATCCTTAAAAGACAAAATTCAACTAGTAAGTTGATTCTCCACCCTACTGGACATTACATTATTTGTAACTTATTAAAATATTCTTTCCCCTTGTCCAAGTGCATCTAAGAAGTGAAGGGGTTTAAGGCTTTATCTGTGGGTACCCACGAAAATAATTTTAACCGTTGCTGATGTTCAGAAGACTGAACATGTATTCTGGGCAAATACCTTATGTTCTCCCCTTTCCTCCTAAACCCTTGCTGAGACTAAGCCTCCTGTGTTATGTTTCTAGTAAAAATAACACTGTAAGATTTTTCCTAGCCAAAACCATAGAATAATACCCTTGTCTTCAGCACTGCAGCTTCATCTCTGTTGTGTCTTTGAAAAGTGACATTCTCATTTAATTGGAGTGATATTTGCAAGTACTGTGTGCTTTTTACCAGTAATGTTCTTTCCTATTATGACTGGATGAAAATCTTCCACAAATTTTCTGCGGTTTTTCCGTGGAAAAAGGATTTCTGATCTGTTTTTTTTGAAAAATCCTGCTGTTCATGAAAACATTCCAATATCAAACTGTAAAAGTTCACAGAGGGAAACTCTTGGCAAGTGCCTGAGTTTTACCTTCAATAACCATCTTGATCTTCCTGCTAGCTGGGCTTCCCAACCTGACTTTACTCTTCATGACACATCACAGCCTTGAAACCACCAGAATCTTTTCCCCAAGAAGAAAGACCAAAGTGAAGATTCAGAGGTAAAACCCAAGTTGTCTTTAGGGAAAGAAGTGGGAAGTTTAGCCTCTGAGCTAAAATGCTACGTAGAACACTGAAAAAGATTGCTCTGGAGTTTTCCAGCCCAAACTGGGGATTTCACTGTAGAGAAATGGGGAAGCAGAGAGGCACGCCCTGTCCTGCTCCCACCTAACCATCTCACAGATATTATCACATTTTATTTCCAGCAGCTCTGCTAAACAAAAACAGTTTGGGGAGAATGACTGAAATTTTCTTCATTTTGGTCCATCACCTCCAGAACAGTCTCATAAATCCTATGCATTCTGCAATCATCAGTGTAGATGTTAGTCCCTTACCTTTGAGAAAACATGCCAATCCCTGTTTCATAGTCTGCTGGAGAAGAGGTATCTTTAACTGTCCTCTCAAGGGTCAAACAGGGGCAGATGAAGGGCACTGGAGGGGCAACTAACAAAGTTTTCATTCATAAACCAAGCCTTTGTGAGAGAGGTTAAAGAGAAATAATGCAGACAGTAATCCCAAGCCTAGATTTTTTGGAGACTTTTCAAGGCAGAACATCAGTAGCGAATGCTCACAAGTCATATCCTATGTTTCTGTGACTAGGATTTAACCATGACATCACAGTAATGTTAAATCTTTAATCTGTGTACACAGATGTGCCTGGTTGGAACAACCATATGTGGTTTCTGCACTTCTCACACCTCATATTGGAGAAGACACAGAAACTTTTGAGTTACGCTCCTTCAATCTCCTGCTTTGGGGTCTTTCACAAGGACTAGGGGTCATTTGAATTCTGAGTTAGAAATAACTATTGCTTGGCCATTCTTTGGCTGAGTAAAGGGAATTTTTGTATCCTTTCCTCCAGCACAGGTCAGCAGAGCCCCTCAGGTGAGCATGGACTGTGGCACTCAGGCATGACACAGCTTGCAGTGAGCTCCAAGCAGACAGCAGTTCTGGCCTGGGAGATCTGACTGCTTCAGATTGCTCATTCCTGATTAGTTTTGCTCTGCTCTGCTTTCCCCATCAGATGGATTTGCAATTCACATCAGCTGACTCAAGCAAACTTCACAGTTGTATTCCTCACACTCAGACACCTGAGAAGACAGAATGAAACAAAGTGGGGGAAGAAGCTCAGTTACTAGTGCAGATCTAGATTACATCTAGGCATTTGTGTTTAGAACATTATTGCCTTCTTCAGCATTTTAGAGAGTGTCATCATTGCTTCCTTCTGATGAACACGATATGGTCAATTTCCAAGGTACAGAGCAGTGATTCCCTTGGAATGTACCACAGCATGAAGAAGAATTAAAGAAGGGTTATATTTTTCAAGTGTACATTTTGTTTTAGTTTTTTTCCTTTGTATCTTCTTCTAGAAAGTTTTCTCCCATCTCATGGTCTGTGTACAACTGATTTTTATCTGATTTTCTAACCTTTGCTTCATGAGCAATAGTGAGTAAAGCATTGAATTTCTTTACTGCTCTGTCTGGACCACAGACAGTGATAATGATCTCCTCTTGAGAAGCTCTATCTTCAGGGCAGCTGCTCTCCTTCCTGTGAAATCTGCCATGCATTTCTCCCCAGCTGCATTCACTGGATGATTAATAACGTTTGGTGCCTGGCCATGGAACCTACATCTTGGACATATATCTCTCTCACCCTCTTTTTTCTCTTTCACACTCTTTGGACAGTACTAGCAAAAATATTTTACAATCTCTTGTGTCATTTACCTTGCACTCTTCTTTTCTCCTTCCTTGCTTTTAAAATAAAAACAATGTCCAAGTGCTTCTTTTCTCTGTTTCCTCTTTCTACCAACCCTCTTCTGGATTTGAAGTCAAGAATTTCATTTGGAACTTTCTGCCATTCCCAGTCAGACCTTTATGTACATTAAATGATATTTTTACATTTTTGTCATTTTATATCATCGTTTTACACCATTTTTGATGGCTGTCAGCCCAGGCAGTTTTCCTTTTTGGTGACTTTTCTATCAACAAGATAAATACATGGTGGGAGCCTGGTACAGCCATTATCATACAGCTTCTGAGGGATTAAAACCTGTCCATTAACACTTTACATTCAGTGTTTTCACTACAGCCCACATTCTCTGGGGCTAAATGCCAAATGAAAACATGAACTTTCATCTGCTGCATGTTCATAGTTAGGAAAGAGAAGCTTGGAACATGAAGGTTATTGTAGGAGTGTAAAGGCTATGACTTTTGTTAAAACCATGGATTTGAGAGCTCTGTTTCTGAAGGCATCTGACAAAACCTTTGTCCTTGACAGAGGTTTCTGGAGGTCACCTGGCAACCCAAGCACAGCAAATGCTGTGACTGTTCCTGACACTGGTGCCTGTGGACCTCAAAGAAAAATATATCAAGGTATGTAAATAAATCGTAGGAGCCAAAGGTTTAGATAAAAAAAAACATTGTACACTATAATAAAGCCTTTCTCTTATGAGTGACAGGGCCCTTTCACACTTTACCCTCCTGAACTCCTGGTTAAAGGAGTAGCTGGGCCTCAGAAACATATCATGTACTTTCTTTCCCTTCCTGTCCCTTCCTTTCCCTTGTTCTTTATTAGCAAAAATATTTAGATAAAAAGGGGTCCTTATTTCCTAACAGTTCATCCGCCTCTCCTGTTTTTTCTCTACCTGGTGTCACAGTTGTCTGAGGTTTGGCAGTGTAATATTTTCCATAGCAGTCCTGCTGGGGTGTCAAAAGCAGAGGATTAGGATTTCAGATTCTTAAAAGTAAAAAAAGAAAGATGAATACTTAAAGACTCCATCTCCAAGTAAATATCCCCAATAGTGTACAATAAGGAAAGAAAAACAGGGGAAATGTCTAATACCTACACAGAATTGTACAACAGTTTAGCATTTTAAACTTTTCCACAAACTCCCAGAGGGGCTTCAGGAATGCCATTGCCTTTTGTCTTCATCCTCCATTAGAAAACTGCCTCTGTATTTTTTCTGGGCAGAAAAAAGTGCTTGGCAAAGTTTCAGACTGGACTGAATAAAATTTTAATGACCTTTTTTTGCACAGCTAAATGGCAGGATCCCACCTTAAATAAAGGCCTGGATTCCCAAAATAAACAGAGAGCGTTCCTGTCAGATGGAGGCAGAGCAAGGTGGGTATGAGGTGGTCTGGGGAGAACCAGGCTGTGCTGCTGTTGGTCACACTGAGGGCTTGGGGCTGTGAAAAAACATCAGATGTGGTTCTGAGGAGGCCCTCAGTGGTTTTCATAGGGTTATTGTCACATGCATGGTGGATCACACCAAAACAGGTAGGTGGGTTAGACAAATTGGGTGGGTTAGCCAAGAACACAAATAACTGAGCTTGTAAGATTTTAATTACAAGCACTGTGGAGCCTACAAAGCAATTAGAATTTGAAACCATGAACACAAATCTCCAGGTGTAGCTCACCTACCTCAGAAGCAAGTTAAAATCATCACTAGGGGCTAGATTGTGCCATCAGGATTCCCATGAGGAAGTTGTTTATTTTCCAAGTAAATCTCTTTGAAACCCATCCTGTTTAGACAGCAAAATCTGTTGTAAAATAGCTACCAGCAAATGGCCATGTGGCAAAAAAGAATCCTCTGAAAAATTACGCTTTTGCATCTTAGTTGTCTAACAGAGTTACTAAAATAAGGCTTTAAGTGATTTTTACTGTTACCAGAGCAATATTTCAGTGATAGCTATCCAAGTCACAGCATTCCGAGTCTTCTCAGGATGGTACAATTACAGTCCTTGAAAAACCTTCATTTCTTTCTGAGACAAAATCATACTGATACAAACCCCCAAATTTTGAGACCTTCAAAAAATAATGTGCTGTTTTCCCTGGAAGGTGTTCCACTGCAATTTTGCAGATACTGCAGGCAGATAATTTAATGTTTTGGTTAAATAAGCAGCACAGTTTTAAAAAGACTGCATTTTTAAATATTGTGTTTTTGTTTTCCAACAATGATAATGTTTTAAGTTAAACACTTCTCTTCAAAGCACTGGCTTGCTTACCTGTCTGCCTCTGAGGAAGTCCTAAATCCCTGAAGATAAAGCCCAGAAATAAAAAGTGCCCCTTGAGTACACTGTATAAACAGTCTGCCACCGTCTAGTTCCAAAAGTTTTTCAGGACTGCATTTGCATTTCATATGTGTGTTACATGGACCAATTAGTAATAGTCTGAAGGGTTTTCTTTTATGTGCCTGTAGCAAGACATTGTGTAATTTGCTCAAACCGTGGTTTCATTTGTACAGGCAGTCATTACAGTTATATTTGCAAATGAAGCATGTATTCATGTACACATGTGGGATAACCACAAACACTTCTTTCTTTTCCTATCTGGACTATATTCATATTTTCAGGTCAACATTTATCCAGTTTGCAGAAGTCTTCCTTCTGGATGAGAACAATTGTAGCCTGCAAAGTACTTACCTACCCCAGAAAATGTTTTTGCTGGCATTTTTACAGCTCCATCCCTACACCAGGTTGTAGAATATTGTTATATCAAAAAAACTCTCTCCATTGCAAGTGCATTTCCTGATGGTTGGAGTGCAAAGCCCCCCACAGGTGAGCTATTCCCTCTGGCAGTTCACCTGTTGCAGCATTGTCCAAACAACCACATATTCCCACAGCCTTTGGGGTAGATTTCTGGCCAACACTGAATTCTGCTGGTGTAGGTGGATTTGCAAGCCAATGAAACAAGTTGAAAGCTACCCCCTTTTCTCATACCCTATGCTAATCATTACACATGCAAAGACAGGAAAAGTAGGAAAAATGAGAATTTAATGCAACTGGGGACATTTAGGGATTTGGATGTGTTTCTTTGGGTGGGATGTTTTCTGGGTTGTGGTTTAGGTTGTTGCTTTGGTTTTTTTGGTTTTTTTTTTTTTACCTTCTTTTACAAGAATTATGAGAAATTAATTTCTTGCTTGTCAAAGGCAAGAGGAGAAATGACAAGTGGGGTGAATAAGTAACTCCAAATCGTTTTCCCCTGCTGTGCCAGAGTGGAATAATCTGTTACCTTAGATCAATTACACATTGGAAAGTGGTGGCAGGTTTCAACTGCAGGTATGTGGCCTTAAATAATGTGCTAAAACACTCTGTGCAGGCACCCACTGTGGATGAATTGTGTGTCACTTGTACACTTTTGGGACTTTCAGGTGCATGACCACCATTTATGCATGAACCAAAGCATGCTGTGAAATCCCTGGTGTGAAAAAACTCCTTGGGGTTGTTTCACTGGGAGAAATTTGGTAAAGAACTTGGGAGTTTTTTTGTTCACAGTATCCAAAATCAGGCAGCAGTAAACACTTCAAAGCCCCCAGTCCTTCCAGAATCAATCTTGGGAAACAGGATATGGGACTTAGCATGCTGAGTATTGAAAAAAAGCCACCACTTTCATGTAGACGACGTTAAAATAACAGGAAAGCCAACTTCTCATAGAGCCAAGGATCCCTAAGGATTTTAAACAGGAATTGTCTTTCTGCAGTAGCACATCTGCAGGTGCAGATGGAAACATCTTTGAGTAGGAGTCACAGAGTAGATTTTACTCAACTGTGGGTGATGGAAAAACGTCTGTTTTCGAAGTCAGAGGAACTCCCATAGGATTTTAGGGTGTTCCTGATATAAACTGGATAACCTGCTACCACAAAATCGTCTTCAATTCAGGATTCATTTAATTGCTTGTTCCTGGAAGTCTGGGCTTCAAAATTACTGCTTATGTCTCTGTGAGGCTGAGACACACAAAATCAGTTTAAGACCCCTTTGTAAGTGTGTAAGGACCTGCAGAGGTGCTAACAGGGAATGCAGCTGCTGCAAGGATAAAAGGGCTACACCTTTTTAAAATACATTATGAAAAAAAATCTAGGAATTCTACAGCCTTGTAGTGGTAATATACACCCTAATATAATATATTAGGGTAATATACACCCTAAACTGAACTTTGTCTGCAACTTCAACTAAGGAAGTAGGCTGAGAAGTGTGCAGACAGAGAGATTCAGGGAGCAGGTAAAACGGAAGGTAAAATAGATTTGTTAGACAAAACAGAGTTCAGAAGTTCTCTATTTTCTGACTGAAGAGTTAATCCTTGGATGGCAAAAGGAGCTGGATTTAGGCTAAGCTCTACAATAACAACACGTCCTTGACATCTCAAAACAAAAACAGGAACCTGGGAGAAGAGAATTTATCTGGTGAGGGGGCAGTGATGCTGTGGTTTCTGACACTGTCACATTTTTTTCATCAGGCAGCTCCTTCTGCTCTCTCATCTCCCTGAAGTCATATTTTATGGTTCCATTGGAAATACAGCACCCCCTCTATAATGGTTGGGTGGCTTTCATGTTTTTTTCCTTGTTCATTACTCATTTCTTCTGTGAATCATTACCACAATTTTGTTCTAAGCATATTTAGAGTTGAAAAAAAAAAGTATTTGTGTCTAAAAATCAGAATACTGTGGAGCTTTATGGTATCAGGTTTGCTCCCTTTTATTTTAGGAGAAGGAACATTTTTTTTAGTTTGGATGAATGAAAGATCATCAGGGTTCTTACATTTTTAGGGCTCACTGAGGTCCTTTCATGGACCACAAGTTGATTCCTAGGACACACTACTATTATTTTATTTTCAAGCTTTTATTAAATGCATTGCAACTAATCAACCAATTTATTACCTTTACCATAGGAAATGAATGGCCCCTCATTTGCAACCTCAAACTGTCCTGAAAAAGTATTGCATAAACTGTGGATCAGCATAACACCATTCTAAACCATTTAATGGGATATTTTCATGAAACAGATATATGTGAGATAAATACTTTTACAAAAAATAATTTCTGTATTTTCCTTAGTGCAGACAATAAAATATTTCAGCACTGTGCTGAAGAAGAAGCATCAGAAAACAAATTGAAATTTTCTGTTTTCATTCATCAAAATTAAAGGAAAATCAAATCACATTTTTATCAAATGATAGAAATGGCTGTCCAATTTGTCATGTATGTTTTCTTTTAAATTATCAGTTGTAGAAGTTAGAGCTTTTTTATGGCTTATGGGCTGCATCTGGATTCAAATCTCACCTGCTGATCTCAGGGGTAATATTCAGTTTTGAAGGAACAGGATCTGTTGCTACTGAGAAGAGATACCTTGTGAGTTCAGGGCTGGTTGGGAGTTCTGTTGGGTGCAGGCATTTCAGCTGATCTGAAATATCTACAAAACACCAGAAAGATACTAAAGATACTAGAAAATTTGTAGCTTGGCATTTTCTTGGGTTTTTTTAAAATTGTGTGGTTGATAGGCCAAGTTGCTACTTTAATGTACTATAATTCTTCAATTATTCCTCTGCATTACCATGCAATAATGCAATTATGAAATGTGGCCAATATTAAAAATCCTTAAAATACTAACAGCAATTCATAGCACACAACTTTCCCTTACACATAGAAGATAAAAAAAAAATTAAAAGAAAAAAAATCCTCATGCATGTTCAACTTTTTTTTTCCTGTAGGAAGTTTAATATGGATCTATCCAGATTGAGGCCTTCTAAGGTATTGTAATTTTTTGCTTTCACAAGTAAACAAAATTAATGTATTAAGAATTAAATTTATGATTTTGGTGAGTTACCCCAATATCCTAATACCATTCCGTTAAAGGTTTCACAGTGTGATGAGAACAAAAAATCTGATGCCTTCAGTAAAAAAAAAAAATTTGCACTATAGGAATGAATCATTTTGTCAAAAGGAGCCAGCAAGAATACTAGACCTCTATAGACAGTATTTTTTTTTAAAGGCAGTGTGTCTGTCAGTAATTTACTTCAGAGTTGCCTAGCAATGAAATTTTCAAAGTGTTCATTAAATTTTAAATATATTTTAGAATTCATTTAGTATATTAAACATTTTAAGTGTTTATTAAATCTGGCGTGGAGAGACAGCTGTGGTTAGTCATGAATTAAGCTAGAGGAGGTACAAATGACCTCTATGTGCTGATCAAGATGTGATGGGGGTCCAAATACTTGTTTAACACCTCTGGCAGCCTAAATGAAACACCACATGTTGCTTTATCATCAACAGCAGATGTGCAAGAGTTTGTAACACACTGCTTTGCTTCCCAAGAACTGTAAAGCTGTGCCAGAAAGAGAATTCCTTATATTGCCCTTTAATTGGGACTCTAACCTTTTCTTTTTCCTCATGTTTGCACTGTAATATCTTCACTGAAAAACTTTCTTTACCTTGCAACTCCCAGGTGGTCTAACAATGGAAATAACAATATAGTGAAGGAATATCTGGAGCAGTAATTCTTTAATTTGTCTTAAAAGAAGGAGAAAGGGACCAAAGGCTGTAAAATAGCTTTAGCACACCAAACCACATAAGGAAGAAAGGGAAAGACTTTTTGCAAGGGCTGTAGTGATGGGATAAGGGGCACAGTTTTAAACTGAGAGATTTAGACTGGGTGTGAGGAACGCATTTTGTGTGATGATGGTGGTGAGACACTGGGGTAAGATTCCAGGGAAGTTGTGGATGCCTCAACATTGGATGTGCTCAGTGCCAGGTTGGAGTGGCCTTTCATGATCTGGTGAAAGACATCCCCGCCCATGCTGGTGGGGGTGGACCAGATGATGTCCAAAAGTCCCCTCTAAACTAAGCCATTCCACAGTTTCTTTTCCTATGATGGCTCTCTGATTCCCCATTCACAAGATCCCAACCCCCTCCAGTGGTGATCCCATGTTTGCTCCCCCATAACTTTGGGAAAATGATTTGACCTGGAAAGTCTCAGGCGAGTTACTGCTCCTGATTAACAAGGTGGTTTGCCAGACCATGCTGCATGAAGGTGTACTCTTTATTTAATCCATTGATTTTCTGAATCATGAGAAGGCTGAAACAATCAGGTGTTCACCCAGCAGCGTTGAACAATAGGAACATTGAGTACATTTCCAATGTAAAACACCACCTGAGGTTTCCCTGCCTTTTAACAAAACTTATCACACATCTCAAAATAAAACATTTATTGACCTTTCATTTTGCCAGGCCCCAAAGAATGCTGAATTGCACAGGTGAAATAAAATGTGTTTGACTTTGAGATTGTACTGAAACATGATACTACTGCAACCTTCTTTTGCACTTGTTGCTAAGAGGGGAAATTGCACACAAAGAAGAAAGCTTCTAGAAGAGTTTATTGCTACACAAATTTGATTCCATGTAAACAGGAAATGTTTGCCACATAGGGACAGTGGTATGTTTATATGTTTACTATAAAAGGATTTTATACACAGATTTGCAGCTAGGGGAAAGCCAGTTCCTTCTGGCAGGGCCTGGAGCTTTCTAGGTGGAGATTTTATAGTATTGACCTTTATTTATGGCTTGTTGTCTTGAATCCTGTGTGATGAAAAGTCCAGCATTTCTTATCTAAAGCCCCCCTTCAGCTTTTATGTTAGAAAGAAAATTTTACATAGACAGATAAATTGCTCAAACAAAGTGGGTTTTTATTGAGTTTCCAACTGAAGCCAATTTAAAGTGTAGATATGTGGAGGTTTTTTTCAGTTGATATTAAAAAAAAATCAAAGCATTAGTGAATCACATTGTCAAATGGTGAACTGAAGTCAACTGTAATTGAATTATAGAAGTAATTGCATATAGAAATATAGGAGTAAAATATCCGGTACACTGAAGAAAACTGTACTTCTGTAGAGTATCCTTGAAGATATTGTCCCTTATTTCCATGTGACTATTGTAGTAGCCTGTGACTTCAGAAATGGGTTGTAATCTGGACTATATTTTCTTCTTCTTCTTGTGGTTTTCTGGTTTTAAGCTCCCCCAAGCATTTGCATTTCTGCTCTAGGTGTGTGAAACCTGTGACTAGTTCAAATATATCAGCACTGTTGTGGATTATCCAGTCCTGTCCTGGCTAAAACAAACTCTGATCTCACATTGATGTGGCAGGTTCATGGGACACTTCAATGTAGCACCAACTAGTTCCACTAGATTCACAGCATTCTTGTGCTTAGACGTGAGGCTGCTCTGAAGAGCCTCTGAGTCAGAACTGATTTCTTCACTTTTTTTTTCAGGCAGCAAACTTGTTTTAAAACAAGCAGGAAAGTCAGAACCTTAGAAAACCCAAGCACCAACCAATAAAGGAACTCACAAAACCTGCTATGATAGGGGTCACTCTTCAAGGTGATTCAGGTCAAGGCGGCAGCTAAAAAATTGTGTTACCTTTACTGGTTTACATGTTTAATTTACAACCCTTTAAGAATCTGGCTTCCACCCATATGTATTGTACTTAGACATCAGAACACTGGCACTGATTCCTTTACAATTTACATTTTGCTTCTTAAGTTTTTTAGAATACATAATTTCTGTGAACCCTATACTGACTGTATTTCATGTGCTTTCCTTCCTGCTGGGCTTCCCCTTTTTGTTCCATAACTTTCCTCTAGGAAAAGAGTATGGAAAAAAAATGGATACTGGATTTGAAGACCTTCACTTTTTTCATTGTTTAAGCTAATAAATCATCAAATATTCACCCTCATTCTATGGTAAACCTTAAAAGTTCAAGATCTGTTCCAAATTCCTCTCTCTCAGTAATACCATAGTTGTCAGCTCTTTGCAGCAGTGATAAAAATCTGTCTTCACACCGCTAGTATCAAGATATACAGTGCTAAAAATTATGGATAAAAGATAATTAGAACACTTCAGACACAGCTGCTCTAAGTTTTAAGATAAGTTTTCCAGCAGGAACCCATACGTGCCAGCTTAGGTTGCAGCTCTTTAACCTGGGTTGGTTTTTTTTTTCAACTTTTCTAGGAATATGAATAGTAAAGCGACCAGAGGAAAAGGAAATTTCTCACTTATGTCAAGTGAAATGGAACAGACCTTTTTTAAAGTTTATTTTAAAGGAAAGCCTGCCAGAATAGGTCCATAGAGATCTCAAACTGGTCAGAGAAAGACATTAGGCTTTGTTTCCTTCTGCTGTCATCTACTCAGGTTTCACTGTAGCATTAGAAGACAGAGCAAGTGGAACACACTTCAGAGCAAAGTGAAAAGAAGATGGTGGTAGCAGATTTCGAGTCCAAGGCTATTCTCCCTGCTAAAATCTCTTAGAAATATTTGTCAGATGTACCAAATGGTAATAATATCAGGATAAATCTCACTGAAACTTCTGGGAAATGGAGGTTTCTCAACTGAAAGTACCCAGTTTATAATGTGGTATCATGACAGATAATGTCCACAGAGTTCTCAGAAGTGAAATTTACAGCAGTAATTATATGCTGCATTCAGCCATAAACAGAACTTCTTCTGCTTAATTGTATCATTTAGAAATAGAAAACGGGAAAATTTCAAAGCCAAATCAGAAATCTGAGTCCTAATGATAAGTTTAATCATACAATTAACAAGGTATGAATAACTTTGGATGAGGGAGCCATGGTATCGGTTAAACTGGAAGGAATTCAGCCACCAGCTCATTAGGGAAAGCACTGAAAAATAAACAGAAATTCTGGACTTCAAAGTTACTAAGCAACTGCTTAGTTAAAGGAAGAAATATTAGACTATGCATTTCTCTTTGTTCGTCCTACTTACTGAATTCACTGCAAAACTATTGCAAAGCAGTAAACTAAGCTGGGAAATTTCTTTGATATTATATCAATTTTATTCCAAATGCTTTTTATTTGCCTGGAATGCATTTCATTAACACTTTGTAAATGTTTATGACACTAAAAATGACAATTTAGGCAAACTGTGGTGTATTAATTCCAGTTAAGTGGGCAAATTCCCTAAGGATCTAAAGACTACAAAACAGCATGAGAAAGCACAAAATCCATATTTTCTCTCATGTCTGTAGCTGGGTAAAAAAAGGAAGTGGAAACACCAATTACTGCTCTACCTTACTCTGACAGCATGGTAGGAGTAATACTTGAGAGAGAAGATTTTTTAAAAGAGAAATTTCAATAAATCCAGAACCACACTGTGTCTGACCCCTGAGCAGAATGCCACTGAGCTGACCAAGAACCTCACAAATGTGATGGATCAGTCAGAGCTGCTGTCTGAGCACTTTCCTTCTTTTCCTCAGATGGTTTAATCCCACAGGATGGACAGAGGTGTGGTTCTGGACAGAGGTATGGTCCTGACCACTGCTCATCAGCAGCTCAAGGTGGGAGAAAGGGGAGGGATGCTACTCCTTGCAAATTAAGGGGTTTTTTTGGTAGCCTCAGAGAAGACTTTTGATTCCTGTTTCTATCATCGCATGGCTGAGTAAAAAACTTCTGACAACATGATGCATCGTTCATTCTCTGTAGTCTGTAAGGAGAGAAATCCTTCAGGATTTTTATCTTCAGGAGAGAAATCCTTCCTCACAACAACAGCAGTCTTTCTGCTGTAAAAATAATTTAGACTCTCCCACAGACTCCACTCTCCTAGAGACTGAGTTAGTGTCTCCCAACTCTTACTTGTGATCATATTTCAATCTTTTTTACTGACCTACAAGTTCTTTAAGATCTATAATTTGTTTCATTTAATCACACAGTTTGGTGAGGAAAATCTAGGTAGACTTTTTGTCATTTTAGGACACAGAAATTCAGTTGTGTGAAGAAGGACATAATGAGATATTAAAACACTAAATGAATCCCATTCAAGTGACAGTTTAATTTTGTCACATGCCATGAGATGATATATCCCATTGGCCCCCTCTGGACTTTAGGAGGGTGCTGATACTGTATAGTATCAAATTGAAGGTTGGTAGAAAAATAATGTAATTGATTTTCCACTAAAGAAATCTTCTGTGACAGAAAATTCTTTTGTTAAACAAATCATAGCACTTTTGATCTTTTGGGTTTTTGTAAAAATAAATATTGGAAAATGTTAAAAATTATCTAAAGGTCCATTTTTATAATTTAAACGTATGTTTTATTGATAATTTCAAAATAACTATTTGCTTTTGGATTTTCCTTCAGTGTCAAAGGGATTTGAATATTTTGCATTTATTAAGGTAAAACTTATGTTGATCCAGTTTGGTCTTTCGAGACATGTAAAAGCTTGAAAATCAATTTTCTGACAATGCCGACTAAGATTATGACAGAAAATATTAATTCATATATATACAATAATTAGCAAGATTAACAATCTCACATAAAGGAGTGAGTCACTTCAGTTAGTCAAAGAACAAATTACCCTGTAGTCATGTAAAAATTTAGTAAATTCACAGTAAAATAAGTTCAAAGCAAATATACTATTACAGGAAAGTAAAAGCTATTTCATAGTCAGTCCTTCTGGAGTGAAAAATCATCATTTTCAAAGCCTTTGCCATCAGCTTGTACTCAAATAGTCATAGTCACAAAAGACTGCAAACTACAGCTTCATCTGATGGGTCTTGTATCGATTTCAGCTCGAGTCTGGATAAACTAAGGCCCAAAGCAGGTGAAATGTACAGCACAAACAGACCTTTAGATCTCTATGTACTTTACAGAGGCAAGCAAGCATTAATATTCTTGTTTGACAGACACAAGAGGTGGTGACTCCAGTGAGGTGAAACGGGCAGACAGGCAGTTGTGAAGCTGGGAGGCAGCTTTGGGAAGAGCTGCTCTGAAAGCCCTGATGCTCCCATCAGAAATGAGCCAGTTGTAGGACAGTTGAGGAACTGCTCAGAACAGCCTCTATGGGTTTGGTACAGCAACCCTACAAAAATCCCAAAAAGCAATCTTTAAAATTTTTAGAATGGATTATTGCTACTTATCACCTAGGCCCTGATGAAGCACAGAGCTTAGTTGCTAATCCCTTTGACTTGAATGAGCTTTGAGTCAGTTGCTTTTTTGTATTCATACCCTTTATTGTAATGTGCTTTCTGATGCAAAGCAGAGTCTAAGTTGGTTGTATTGCCTACTTGCATACAAATGCTGTGGTTGTTGTTTCACATGGTTAGTTACCAAATCCAGAAGCATGGAACCTGTCCAAAGATTCCAAAGCAGCATCATATCACAATCCTTATTGGCCAGCATCCCTTGTACACAACATAATATATGTGGAAATGTGATCCTGCAAGGAATTTGGCACTCTAAAACATCCCTCACTCTTTGGAGCATCACTTACCCTTTGAAATCTCTTTGGAGCAATTACATGAAAGAATGTCTCTGCTTAGAATAAAAAATTGTTCTGATCATACCCAACTCTTAATAATTTTTTCCTCTTTGTTCAGTGTGAAATGAGATCATCCCATACATACAGACATGCTAATGACTCATTTCAGCACTCGAAGGAAGAAAATCTCAAATGAAAGCATTACACAAAGAGAAAAGACTTTGGCAATGGGTCTGAACCACAGCAATGCAGCTATGAACATAGTTTGGGGGGGGAGCCCATTTTTAATCAATATTTGGCTTATGATTAGAATGTTTTTCTCATTGATTTCTTTTCTACATGTTTACAAGTCAATGAGGGCAAATGTGAGAATGATCGTGTTCTATCAGTAACCTTGGAAAATTAGACAACTCATGAACTTGATAACTATTTCTTTCTACTTAAACATGATGGAAAAGTACCAATTCCTAAAGATGTAGCCAAATAAATGGTATGCAGAGGGAGTATATGGGCAAGACAGTTGAGATACACAAGCAAATATAAATGACTTTGCAAAACTTAGAAAGTGCTGAGTTGAAAAATTAGTGTTGTCATTAATACTGAAGTCCTAAAGAAGTTGCCAGATCAGTGTGACAGCCATATAGATAGTAAAGTGTTAAGCTTTTCCTGAGCCTTGAACAAAAGAACTGTTCATTTTAAAAGAATATGTCACTGAAAGGATACGTTTGTACAAATAGCTTTACACTTTGCTTTGTTTTGTTTCCTCTGAATAAAGTATATGTCAGTTGTGAGAAAACAGAACAAAAGCAACATAGGAAGGAAGAAGAGACCCAAAAATTCCTTTGATGTGTGTAAAATTATCTATCTGTATAAAAAAAGCAAGCAAGTCCAGAGGAGGACCACAAAGGGGATCAGAGGGCTGGGGCAGCTCTGCTCTGAGGACAGGCTGGGATTGCTGGAGGTGTTCATCTGGAGAGGAGAAGGCTACAGGGAGACCTCAGAGCCCCTTCCAGGGCCTAAAGGGGCTCCAGGGGAGAGCTGGAGAGGGACTTAGGACAAGGGATGGAGGGACAGGGCACAGGGAACGGCTTCACACTGAAAGAGGGTAGATTTAAATGGGACATTAGGAGGAAATTGTTCCCAATGAGGATGGAGAGGCCCTGGCACAGGGTGCCCAGAGAAGCTGTGGCTGCCCCTGGACCTCTGGAAGTGTCCAAGGCCAGGTTGGACAGGAGCAATCTGAGATAGCAGAAGGTGTCCCTGCCCATGGCAGGGAGTGGAACTACACAAGCGTTAAAACGCCTTTTCCAACTCACACCATTACATGATCCTGTGAAAACACCAGATCCATATGGGTGGATTTCTGCTGATCACCAATGGTATTAACTATTTTTTTATATTCCTTATTCATATTTATGTTTTTAAATTAAAGAAAATGGGGCCTGACCTTAGGAATTTTGGAAATGATGCAAAGTTTTCCCTTTCTGTTTTGTATTCACTGGATTAATCTCATGGAGGATACAAGAACAAATATGGGAAAAAAAGCCTTGATTATAGGCTCTCTCCCAGAGCCTTTCCAACTTGTTTTAGAGTTTGCATGCTTTTCTGAAGGCAAGGGTTTGCACTAGCTTTCTATAAGTGTAGTTTCCTCACTGTTGTATGTACAAAAGTGCATCTGTTGCAGAACTCACAATGGAGAAACAAATGCAGTGGCTTCAACTACCCATACTTTAGCCGTCTTTATTGCTGTTTTTCTTCCAAGGCAACTATCACCTAAGCATGTTGCAGTTTTGTTTTTAAATCACTGAAATAACTCAAAATGTGAATAGAAATCTCAGTGTGACTTTCAAAATCTGACACTTATCTTTAAATTAATTAAATGTGCAGGGGTCGTGTAAATTCTGTGTAGGTGTACAATTTTAGATAAATTTTACATACCTGTAAAACCTCGAAACAGCAACACCTTGATAAATACCAGTATTGGTTTTCAGGGACATCCTTCCAGGAAGTAATAAGCTCTCCTTGTAGAACAAAATTAATTTCTATCTGACATTTATTGCACATGCTTACTAGTTTAAACAAATGGGTCATTTCAGGCTACAAAGTGGGGAAAACAAAGAAGTTTATAGGATCACTACCTCTTGCAGATTATGTAGAAAATAAAAACATATTTCAGAGGTGATTAAACATCTAAGCACTTACTATCGAATTTAAATTATTGAAATATGTATACTGTCATTTGTTCAAATTAAAACAATGGGGAAATACATCGAGAATATACAGATTAAGGTCTCTCTCTCTCCCTCTCTCTCTCTCTCTCTGTAAACCTCTCCCCATGAAGTCCAATGAGTTATGGGTTTTCTACTGATTGTGTTCTAAATGTGCAAGTTCCACAGCACCTGGGACAAGTGATAATTTTCCACTTTACCTCCAACACCTGTGAAAATATTTTCATTTCTGTCAGTCACTGGTGTCATACAGCTATAAGTCAGTAAAGACACTACACTCTTGTATTCTCTCTTGCCCACATGTATTTCAAGGCAATAGGTCCCTCTCCCTTCTCTTCCTTCTCAGCCCAAGGTATGGGAATTTCCACACAGCTTCCATCCTCAAGGGACCACCCACCCCCAATTGCTGACAACATTTACTAGATACTGTGCATTTCTCAAAGAGGAAAGAAGCCACATTCTTTGACCTTTAATTTAGCTCTCACAGCAGCTTTGTTCCACTGACAATGCACAGTCCTGCCTAGCTGGGTTCTGCAAGACTGGCTGTAAAACCAGTTTTAAGGGTGGATGTTTACAAGTGGCATTGCTTGTTTGCTCATTAACTTCTCAAACATCCAGAATCCAGGAACTGAGTATAATAGTGTCGAGTTTAAAAATAAACAACTGGGATTATTATCCTGTTCCCCCTGCCCTCCATCCCCTCTGCTTTCACCAAACAGCGTCATGGTGCCACAATGTGAAGCCAGGAGCTGCCACATCCTGAATTCTGCATGCAGCTCTGAGTGCTTCATATTGAAAAGCAGCAGGATGAGAAAAGGCTCACATAGTCCAGATAAAGGGTAAGATCCATGAACAAGAGTGGCAGAGAAGTGGGAACATACACACTGAAGCTCTTCAGGCAGCAGATCATAAAAGTAACAGGGAATATGCAGGTAGGCAATGATCTGATTACCTCTCCAAATACAAGAGTTAGGAAAATTTAGCAACACACCTAAAACAACTGCAGCCTTGCAGGTACAGCTAAAACAAAAAAGGAAACACGAAAATTGTCCAAAAGTGACCATAAAAACTTAATGGAAGAACAGTCCAGTAAGAGCTATTAAATATAGTGGAGAAGTCCTTGGAGTGGCAATTACTGGAGGTTGTGACTTTTCTGGGAAAGTACTTTTCCTCAGTTCTTATTTTAGGTATCCAGTGTTGAGGGCCATTTCCTTTATTACTCCAGTTATTTTTGTGCTTTTCTGCAGATTTTGAAAGACTACACAGACACTGTTTGTTGTTGTCATATATTTTTTTCTTTTTTTTTTAATTTCCACAAGTATCACTGCATCTACCATGGTGATTGCTGCCCTGTCACTGCAGATACACTAAACACCACAGTCTTTCCCAAAACCAAGGGATGCTCAGCACTGCATGTTTACTTCACTCACCTCCTTTGGCCATAACCATATTTAGCCCTCAGAATAATTGGGAAGTCCCCATCTCTTACCTCTATTTTGCTACACTGGTCATACTTTAAATCTGACTTCTTTATGCTTATCTGGCGAAATCAGTGAAGCAAACATCACAGATAAGAACTGTCAGTTATGGAACAGCTTCCCTTCACAACAAATTGTTGAATTTCTATAGCATATTTATTCTTACACATTTGGGGGACTATTAAAGGCTCCATGCAAGTAGCCATTTCTTTGAACACCTTACACAGCGTGTTTCCTCCTGTTTGCAGGTAGAGTGTAGCCAGAATTCATCTCCTTGCTTCTTGGGCAGCTTCCACTCTCCACAGCCTGGAGAAAAGCAGTTTGAGAGGCTACCATGGAATCCACTCCAATCAAACTCGGTATTTATTGTGATCCTACTAATTTACAGTCCCAGGAAGGTCAAATGAGAAGCTTTACAAAGAGCTGTGTGACAGAGGAGCTGTCAGGAAAAAAAGATCTGGCTGGTGGTGGTGATGACTTCTGCTAAGTGGAGCCTTGGATCCAATGGAAAGAGGAAAGCCCTGAGAGTTGGATTAAATTGAGTGGCAAAATAAGCAAATTAGGTGATAAAATAAGCAGGTTAAGTGTCTTACACAGAAGAGTCTTCAGCACTTCTTATACCCACACACCAGAAACTATTGACTGCAAAGCCAGAAAGGAGACTCACAGATTTTTTTCTGAGCTTCCCTGCAAAAAACTCAGGAAAGACTTCTGGAACTGTGTCCGAGGTGAGTAGAGGGGGTCTGGTTATTTCAGCACAACACATGCACCCTATCCTCTGTGCTAACCTGTGGTATGTGCAGTATTGGTGGCCAACTACAGATTGACCTGAAAGTTTTCTTGCCTGAAGAAAAGTACAGAAATAAATCCCACATTTAATATTATGTAAACTCCTATTCAACTCCCCAGTAGCTATTTTCCCTTTTAAAAATATTTTTTGCATCTGCTATGAACGTAGTAATAAAGTTTTTTGCATTGTATTTGTGCTTTTTGCATTGCTTAAGGATACAAAAAAAAAAAATGCACCAGCTAACTGACTTAAAACAGTGAGTCATTCACTTTACCTGCCAGGGACAAAGACAGAAAAGCCTCCTCACATTTTTTTAGTTTTGAAAGGGATCAGTTATTTATATTTTTTCCTAATCCTGTGAACTGAGAGTAGTGGCACTCCTTTATTTAATGAAATGGGCACAAAGAAATATCCAAAAGTCACACCGAGAACAAGCTCCAATTTTGACTTTGACTTGCTCGAACTAACAGGAAACATTGAAAAACCTTCTCACTAACCTTCTTGCCCTTTGATAAACCCTCATACACATAAATATGGAAAAACTTCACCACTGTCCATAGGTGCAGCTTTAGAACTCCAAAAACAGCTCCACACAGACCCTATGGGGCAGGCACATTCCCTGGAGGACTGAAACAAAATTCCTGCAGAGTGATCACAAATTGTGCTGTGTCTCAGAATTACCCCCGTTGCTGCAGAACTCTTTGTTTCAGCCTTGCTCCCTCGTTGAGACACCCAGTCATGGGAAACGGTGATTAAAACCCTCCTCCTAACACACTGTGGGAACAGTCCTTTCAGTTGCTGCCATGGCTACAAGATATAAGCCAAGGTCATTGTTTGTTATGATTGTAGCTGTGCTGGGCCTGTTGTTTTTTTTTTTTTTCCTTTCCTGGTGGTTTTTTTGGGGGGCGTGTTTTGAGTTTTTTGGTTTTTCTTTTGTTTTTTTCAATCAACAGCTGTTGGATATCATGGAAATTAAATCATGTTTGAGGCAAATATAAAGTGTAGGATTTTTCTAACTCAGGTGAATCATGCTGATATTTCTGTCTTCTCTGTGGTGCAATGTCTGATCTCCAGTATCACCACGCTTTAAACACAGAATAACACACCTAATTGTGCTGCACCACAAAAAAGGTATCAGAATAAGTAACTTCACCTTAATAGTTTGAAATAAACTGGTAGTTACAGAAGTGAGTTAAGTCTGCATGCTTGCAAACTTTGACATTTTACAGACGCATTTTCTAAAACTAATGACATTGCTGGCAATCCGTACTTGTGCTTTACTTAAGTCGTATTATCCCCTGAATTAATCAGATTTATCAGATTTATTCCACGTGGATTTAGTATCAGTCACTGACAAGCAACTTCAAAAACAAGATCAACAAAGAGACATGTTGTAAAAAATAAGGACTCTTCTCTTTATAACTGCAAGGTTGATTTGGCTATTTTTGTGGATATTTCTATTTAAAGAAGTTACTTAGAAGCATTAAAAAAGCTGTCACATACTTTAAATGAGACTTCTGTACACAGGATCACTTCCATGCATGGTGAAACCAAACCATGGGATACAAGGTCCAAAGCCCTCTTCTTGGGTTTTTCTCAGGCAAAACCAGAGGTAAACCGAATTGCTAAAGTAATTAAAAGCAGATCCAGGGTTGCTTTATTGTGTATGAACTGGAATTATTTCCTTAAGTGACGAAATGCAGGTCAAAATTGCTGCAGCAGTTAGCAGGGTTTTGATACAAAGCAGAAGCCGAAGAAATAGACATGATATAGTGTGATTCTGGATACAAGACTAGTTCTTCTGGGTAGCTTTTCTTTAGCAAAACACAGAGAGCTAAAATACAAAAGGCACAGCAGGTAATGGTTTGCATTTCATTTACTTTCTGTTTTTAAAAGCCCCTTTTCAAGTATAGCTCTCTAAAATGGATAACAATAGTTACTCAGGTATTCATCACAAAAGTGAAATATTGCCAAGACATGTATTTCCCTGCAGGAAACTTTCCATACTTCTGTCTTTTCCTTTCAAAAATGGTGTAAAACACAGCACTTTGCATCTCCAGATGAAATATGAGTGGTCCCAAAAAACCCACTTCCTTTCAAAAACCAAAATTATTTATGTACAGACGTAGAATCAAAACTGTGCTTATCTCCCATTTATGTGGGCAGTCATGTAATGTGTGCTCTTAAATGTATCCATGACCTCAGCTAAACCTTACAGAGCACGCTCTTAGTTTCCATCATTTCCTTTCTGACAGAGTTGATACTAAGCCAAGGGAGCAGAGCGAATCCCTATCTTGATGTATAAAGTAATAATTAAGGGCATTACTTTTCCGGGGCCAGATCATCTAGTTTCAGAAAAGCATATGGAATAAAACACTTCAGAAAGGTTCTCAGAGCTAATTATCTCTTTGCTTTCAAGGCTTAGCATATTGCAATATTTCCGAATGTAAACAGACTGAAGGTTTGTTAATAGGGAGAATACTGGATGACAAATTCTTGGGTAAAATTATTTACAGGAAGATAGGAAATGAGTCAGGATTCTCAGGAAAAAATAGATATCTTACAGGCGTCTGAAAAAATGTCCAAAGGGTTTTTTTAGATGGAGAAAGGAAGGGGAAACGCATGAATAGGAGTTACAAATCATGAATCCCTAGCTTCCTTCTTAGCTGCATACCAACTTTGTCTTAAGTTTTGTCTTAAACTTCTAGTGCTAGGCACCAATGGGCAAAAGAGAGAGATTGTTTAGCTTTATTCTGAATATTAAGGACTCCTTGATACAGGCACCAAATACAGCTTGAATAAGTAATTTGCTCTGCTTCTGAAATTCTTTGGAAATATCAATAGCACTACATAGAAAAGGTTTCTGAAAGCTGTTTCAGGAGCTTTTGATATGGAATGCAGAATGCATTTTCATATGCTAAGCCGTGTGACAGAATAATTAATATGTGCTGTCTATAGTTTTGCATGCTCAGAAGAATCCGAAATGTTCATGGAGAAAATAAGGAAGGTATCAGAGCAAACAATCACTAAGTGACATTAGGAAAATAAGATTTAATAGTGTCATGCAGTACATTCTTTGGGGATGACTTGCCATTTGCATGCAGGAGGTGGATGTCTTTCTTCATGCTCAACTTTCCTCCTTGCCTTGCTACCAAAAATACAAAAAAGTCTGTGAGACTCTTTCTAGGACCAAATGTGCCAAGTTGCATTCTAGTCAGAAATTTAAGGTCCATGAAGAGTGGGGGAATAATGTGGATACTTTTTTTTTGCTAAGCAATTGAGAAGAATCCTTTCTTGTAAAACGTAAGTTTGAAGGTTAAATTAGTGTGGATCTTCTGGAGGGCAGGAGGGCCCTGCAAAGGGATCTGGACCGGCTGGATCCATGGGATGAGGCCAGGGGTGTAATGTGGGAAATGGATTTGTAGAGAATTCTCAAAGCCTGACAGAAGGCTCACATAGTATGCATCTGTATGCAAACTTTGAGATAAGAAATGCTGACTTAGAAATGTCGTGGAATAGGACAGACATTGTTGAGAGAGAAATAGAACCAGAAACAAGTTTTAAAGGATGGCCTCGCAAATAAGACTAGATACTTTAGGAAAATAGAACTATGAAAGATGCATTGTAGTAAGACCCATAAGGGTAATTTTAGATTATTAGCTTTAAAGCATTTACAGCATTATGTGGTAAAAGCTGATAAGCCAAGAAACACAATGTACTGTAATTAAGAAATAGTTATCTTCTAATTGTAATGGCGTGAATTATAACACCTGTATCATCTCACCCTTCGCATGAGACTGAAAATGGAATAAAAGTTTTTGAAACGCCTCTCAGTTGCCCCATCTCTGGGTCAGAAAAGAGCATAATCTGACAGGGTGAGGTACAACCAGGGGAAGTGTTGGGTCCTGCCTGTGGGTCACAACAAACCCCTGCAGCTCCAGGCTGGGGGGAAAGTGGCTGGAAAGCTGGAAAAGGCCCTGAGGGTGCTGATGACAGCAGCTGGACACGAGCCCAGGGGTGCCCAGGAGGCAGGAAGGCCAATGGCCCCGGGCTGTCCCAGCCATGATGTGGCAGCAGGAGCAGGGCAGTGACCGTCCCTGTGCTGGCACTGCTGCGGAGCCACACCTTGAGTGCTGTGTCCACTTCAGGGTCCCTCAGGATAGGGAATTGAGGGGCTGGAGAGTGTCCAGAGAAGGGAACGGAGATGGGGAAGGATCTGGAGCCCCAGGAGCGGCTGAGGGAGCTGGGAAAGGGGCTCAGCCTGGAGAAGAGGCTCAGGAGGGCCTTTCTGGCTCTGCACAACTCCCTGACAAGAGGGGACAGCCAGGGGGGGTCGGGCTCTGCTCCCCAGGGACAGCACAAGGAAATGGCTTCAAGTTGCACCAGGGGGAGGGAGGTTTAGCCTGGAATTTAGGAAACTTCTCTTCAGCCAATGGGTTGTCAAGCACTGGAACAGGCTGCCCAGGGAAGTGGTTGAGTCACCACTCCTGGAGGGAATTGAAAAATGTGTAGAAGCGGTATTTGGGGACATGGTTTAGTGCTGCCCTTGACAGTGCTGGGTCCATGATTGGACTCAAAGTTTTTAAAGGTTTTTTCCAGCCTAACTGATTCTATGTTTTCAAGAACCTGAACCCAAGGAGAAAGGGCTTTTCTAGGTAGGCTAATTAAGTTTTAAAAACCCACATTGTTCAAACCAGAAAGTTTTAATGACAGTGGCAAGTGAAGTTGTTACTGCCCTAAGAAAAGCGAGGATCTCTGCAGAGGAGCTTCCATGCTGCACAGAGCAGCTGCTTCCAAGGCCTTTTCCCAGATTTGGAAGATAGAAGCAGCTGTCAGTATTTTTCAACTAAACTGTTGTCATTTGCATTAAAAAGTAACTCTTTAAGACTACTCAGATCCAGTCTGACTTTTTTTTTTTTTTTCCAGTTTAGAAGGTCGACTTATAGTCCCCCAACCCACAAAACCATTTACTTAAATCGGTTGGGGAACATGTGCTTCTCTTAGCCCCAAGGGAGCCCCAACTTCCACAACTCAAAAACAGTGTTCTCAAGCTCTTTGAAAAGGTGATGATTTCCTGGAAAAATAAGTATATGTCAATCAAATCTCACTGACTGAGGCCTTTTTTGTATAGTACCCATAACTTAGTTTATTACAATCCTCAGGTACATGTATTTCAGCAGTAAAAAACCCAGGCCAAAAGTCTTTAAAGAACAATAAATACAGTAAGAAAAAGCATATGCAGATGATTAATAAAGTGTGGTTGGCTTTTTGTTTTTGGTTGGTTGGTTGGGTTTGGGTTGGGTTTGGATTTTTTTGTTGGCTGTTTTTTTTTTTTTAACACAGGCTTGCTTAGGTTAAATTGTTATATTTGCTGCTGCTCCCCAAAGTGCATGTTTAAATTCAGGACTGCTCCTGCATAAAAATACCTCCAACTCTGACTGTAACAGACACATCTTCTATTGTGTGATGGTCCCAGGTTATGATCTGGCAAAACAGGCAGAAAATTACATAATTGATTCTCTGTAGTCTTCTTATGTTATCAACCCAGGTTAGATTGCTTCTTAACTTAGTTCAGCTTAGGTTACTTCTTTCCAAAACTGCAGAAAAGTATTTTAGGTATGTAACCTGTATTTTAGGTAGTCTGTGTTTCTTTGGAAACATTAATTGAAAAGAAATATTTCAGGTATTTTTATAGAGAACGTCTTTCCCTTCTTCTGTAGTTCTCAGAATGGATGATTAGCACCAAAAGAACTTCCAGCCAGTAATGTTAAGCAATCATTTGCATTATTTACTGTCCATCATTGATATTATGTTGTACACACAGAAAAATTAATTTGCTTCTAGATTTTTATCTAGTAGTCTCATGATTTTAGGACTTCTAATATGAGTTCAGTATGATTTTTAATATGATTTCATCACTTTCTGAGGTCCTCTGTCTATTTGCTTTTGCAAGTTTTTAAAATAACTATTTCCTTTTTGGGTACTTACCACCTTATTTCAAAATTCTGAAAAAATTTTAAGATATATTTGTTTCTACGTCTGGACACAAATGCAGGTGTGTGGAGCCAAAGTCCTGGTTGCTGAAATATCTGTTTCAGGCAAGTATTTGCAAAAGTTTTCCTTCTTAAATTAATGTCATGGATTACGTTGTTCTTTCAGCCATGTAGGCTAAAAAAACAATGGGTCTCATTAATTAATTAATGAGAAGGATAAGAAAGAAAATAACCGGCTTATCACAAATACATTCAACAGTTTAGTTGTAATAAGGTGCTCTTATCACCATGTGACCTTTCAGGATATAGGACTGAGTAAGGCACAGCTTTCTTTATAAAGGTCAGACACTGTTGAAATTTCTCTTCGACACAGAACAGAATTTGTTTTACCCTCCAAGGTTCTCACAAGGTGAAACTTGTCAACCAAATTCAGTTCAAAGATCTGATTCTAAGGCCCTGGTTTTACAACATTTTTGCCTTTTCAGCTGAGAAAATATACAAAGATTAGAATAATTTCTCTAAAACTCCTCTGAAATGGAGTGATCTTCATCTACAATGATATTTCAGCCCTAGTTCCTACAAGTGCTAGAATTCTCTTTCCTCCTCTGAATTGAGAGCATGTTCTGTTTCACAAGTTTGATTTAAAGGCCAGAAAGTTGTTTATGACTGCTGATCGTCCCAAAACCTGGCTACATCTTAAATAAGGTGGTGAGGATGGAGAACAGGTACATGGTAGTTTTAATGATATTAATAAAGTTTTTTTAATCATCTTGTCTTATTCCAATGGGGGTTTTTTTTCAGTATTATAGCAGCATTTCAGGACTTCAAGAAGTAGGACTGAGTCGTTATTCTGTTACTGCAAACATAGTAAAAACCAGTCTGACCTCTGGTCTAACCTGAGACAACAGGAAAACCATGAAGACAACATGGAAAGTCACAGAAGAAATGTGACGTCTAGTTGTTATATGTTGTTGTTATATGACCTGTTGATGATCTTAATGTGTTTTTATGATTTATACTTCACATTAGCTTTCTTGTTATTTATTTCCCTTTATATATGGTTATATGTATTGTCCATCTATAATAACCATGGCAGGCTTTCCCAGTATAACAACCTGCACAGAACTGTTGAATAAACTAACTTGTTTTACAGATAACTAATTTAAAGATCCATATCCATGCCTGTTACAAAAAAAAAAAAAAAGAAAAAGCCTGGGAACATTGAAGGCAGGTTTAAAAGTTTAAAACCTTGTCTTCCTCAGAGTAGTACTGTAGTACTGTACAATTTCTGTAACATCCATTGTCAGTAAACTCTCACATTACTGCAGCAGATTGACTGGAGCATGACAATTTCATTTCTTATGAAAGATAAACCAGACAGACCTGTGCAGCTCACAAAAATTATAAAAAATTAGAAGATGGAAAAACGCCTCAGGTTCATCTTGGCCTTCTGCCTCTTAAGGAGAAAGTGAGTGCAGCAACATAATTTTTCCACAAAATTAGAACTGCAAAATGAAGGAATATATGAATCATGAAGGTTGCAGCTTAATCTTTTATTATGCTTACATTTTCCCTCAGGACTGCAAGGCATTGTGCTTCTGGAATTAGGATACTAGACTCAAAAAAGAAAATGAGATATTCTTCCTGACCTCTTGCTCAGGAAGTTACTAGAATGGTATTTATTTTCAGTGACTAAACCCTGGGTTAACCATGACCCAGATTAGCAAGACAAATCATCTCTCCCAGCTGAAAGTGTTTTGCTTTACCCTGTAAATAACCAAGCACATTTTTCAACACATAAGAACCTTGAATTGTAGTAATTAATTCATGAGACATCGCAGTTGAAGAAAACGTGTCCTGTTGATTAAATTCTTGGATGGGGATCAATGGCTTCATTGCTGGGAGATATTAACTTTCTGAATATCATGACTATGTGTTCCATTGCAGGAAGCACAGTGGATTGCACATGGCTGAGTGAGAGGGACCCAACATCCAGCCACTTGGAACTAACACACACTGCTCCCTGAATCAAGGAGCACTGCAGAGAGGAAGAGGAGGGCATGTGTGAAGGCCCTCATTCACAGCTGATACACAGTGTGACCTCTCTTGCATGTAGAACAAAATGGAGACAACAGGCTGGGTGCTCCTCTGGTTGTAGAAGCTGTGCTGCTGTGACAAATTGACAGGCAAGGTGATCCAACCCACAGGAGGAAACAGGGAGGTGTGGTTTCAGTAGTTTTAGAGAAATTAGATGATTTGACAAAAACTTTTTTCACTCGCAAAAGGGAGATTTTTGAAAATTGACTGGAAATTATTTGTCCATTTCCAGTTGTCCATTTTCCTTCTCTCTTTTCTTTCTCCTCTCTCATCCCATTACTCTCTTCCTCCCACTGAAGACAACATAGTATTTAGAGCTTGTTTCTCGTGTTTCCATTTGAATCCTTGAAAAGTGAGGGCAGATTGGCAAAAGACATAAATTACTTGTATTATTTTCCTTCAATTTTCATATTTTTATAGCTTGGGAGTGACCTACTCTGCCACACTGAGCTGGATATTCATTACATTTCCTGAATATATTCACATATACAAAGTATTTCAGTGGACATATTTGGATATGAGTAGGGGTCTCTTGAGGGTCTTTGGTGATCATTTAGGAACATCCCATTCCCCATATTTCCCTTTTATGGTTCCAGATTTTCTAATGAATCTTTTCTCCTTAAGAATATCTTGAGTATGTGGGCAGGCTGAGAGGACCTCTGTTATCATTCTTTGCTCTGACACACAATCTCAAAACTAAGAAGTCTGGTAGTACATATTATCACATATTTACTACTGATACGTGTATTAAACATTATTGTGCTGAAGTTAAAAGAATTTTCCAACATCTTCTCCCACTGCTGCATAGACTGCTTTTTAAAGAACTTGTTGGGTAACACCATCAACGTTGTTTTTAATTAGTTCCTTGGTTTTGTTTTTTTTCCCTTCTTTTTTAATCTAAAAACTGTCTCATGTTATGTTCCTGCTTTCAGTGATTGTCTTCTAAATTTTTGTTCTGTAAGGAGAGAAAGCCCCAAAACTTCTGAAACAAAGCTGAAATTGGTAGGTAGTTACCATTCAGGAAATACACCTGGCTCACTGTACACATGTAGCACCTACTGCTGTCCCCATTTGGTATGAGGTTGGTGACAGAAATGTTGTTTAATTTGTTCTGGAAATGGCTCCAAATGACCAAGCAGGAGTCACCAGGCTCCTGAACTGTTCTCCAAAATGTTCTCCCTTGGTCAAAGTACAGATTTTCTTATCAGATCTTCTTCCACCCCATGGTGGGTACAGCACATGGCCTATCCCGAGCACTAGCACTTCCTTTAAAATTCTCCCCTGGGCATATTCTCCCGTGGGACAATCCACAGTGTACCTTTTTAAAACTGTTTTTGTGGCAATATTAGAAGAGCAAAGAAAACATCATTTATTTCCTAGAGGTTTTCTTTAATTCCCCCTCTAAAAACCTGCCATTTCTGTGACATTCCACACAGATTTCTACTTCCAGGGCCAGAAAAAGTTTTTACTTGGCATTATTTGGTACTTTGAGTAGACACATGGTTAAAAATCTTTTTTCCTCTAACAAAGGAGGAGCTGGAATCCTGATGCTTAGAATATGCCAGAGTGTTGAAAAGATAAATACCGCTGTCCATTAACATCTTAATGAACTTACAGAAAAGCCCATCAGATGTCTTAATATCATGTTTAACACATGCTGAACAGTCTTATGTTTCTTTTATGTTCCTTTGAAGTCTTTACATGCAGAAGACCATCACAGGATTTTTTTTTTAACCTGAAATACTGAGAGCAGTTACAGGTCTGACTACAAGCATGGTGCTGACTGCTGATATACAGTGCATCAGAGCAAAAACAAAGTGCCAGGCCTTTGTCATGAACACCACCTGCTTCAGGCACTGTCAGCCTTTCGAACTTCTGATATTGCTGCAGAGATGGCAATGAGGAGAAGGAAAGGGAGCTGGGGAAGGACAGAAAAATTTCAAGGCAAAAGCTCTAAAAACAAACTGCAGTTTCCTTCCAGCCCAGGGAGTACACCAGAAACGTCCCTGCCTGAAACAAAGCAGAGGGAGGAAGGGTGAGGTTGAATTTTGTGTTTTACAGTCTGTCTCAATTCCACATGAGCATTTATTGTAAATCTGGCCTGGAACATAGTTATTTCTGCATCAGCACAGAACAGATCAACTTATTTTGGCATTTGCTTCACAAAATAGTTTTGCAGTTTCACAGGTACACTCTGAGATGGACCATTTCCAAGGTCCTTTAAATCTGTGAGACATATGACAACTATGAACACAATTTTCAGTGTGAACCCTTTTGACAGTGATTTTCAAAATTCCTTAAAAGATTGAGAGGAAATTTAGTATTTAACTCAAATTTTAAAAAATTCTTGCATTGTCATTTCAGGAATTGAATTTTGTAACCCTATCAGACTCAGTGTTTAATAAAATGAGATGAAGGCATTTAATTTTTCCCAGTTCATGTGGGGCAATTATCTGTCAGGTGATGATAAATTTCTCCTCTGTGATGTCAGCATAGCACAGGCTAAAAGGCTAAACACATCTTACAGAAATCTTATCTCCTAATACCAAGTCATGGATTCTGGGACTGTTTTTTTAACAGAACATCCCACAGATCAGTGTTGAAAGACATAAAAAATATTACTGCCCAGGGGGGACTGAGAGCTGCAGAAAGGGTTTTTCAGGGAGAACCTCCCATAGAGTCACCAAGTGTGGAAGGGACCCCCTGGATTTCTAAACTCCTCAGGGTGAGGCTGTATCCAATATCCAATCCCAACTCCAGACTCAGCCAACAATTTATGTCTGAACAATTGTACAGGTGTAATTGAACCTTCGGATTAAGGATGGCAAACCAGACAGATTTATATGAAAGTAAGTTATTTATTATAGTTACCAGATGAAGAATTGTTTGCACCTGGTGGGTAAATACAATGCTTATTCTTCAAAAATCACTGCCCTGTGGAACCACACAATGCTCATTTTGTGGGAAGAAGAAATGGAAAGCAACCAGCTGAGTTGTGCCAAGTTTTACCAGTTCACTGGGCGGTCAGGTGTGACTTTGGGGTTGCCAACCAGGGACTACCAGGGACCACCGCAGAGACCCCCAGGACAGAAGAAGGCATGAACAGAGGGGAGAGAAGACCTCCATGCCAACGATTTCAGGGAAATTATTATTGTTTGTATGTTTTTCCTGGGAAAACCTATGAATACGTATGTAAAATATAGTGTATAAACAGGAGCTTTTTTTTGTACTCAGCAGGGTCCATATTTTAGAGGAAATTTCAGGCATCCTGCTAAATAAAGAATGCCTTCTTCTTAATTCTGGATTGGTGTTAAGGAGTTTTTATTTTTAGCTGTTTTTGGTAATATTATGATAATGACTGGACTACAACATCAGAATTCTCCACTACACAGTACAGGTAGCTATAACTACTGTATAGTGCACTATTTTTGAAGCTATATCGAAGCAATTGTATTAAGCTAGAAAAATCAGGTTTTAAGTAGAGGTTGGTGTTGTTCATCCACCCCAAGATGGGGGTAAATCCATCTCTTTAGCCTCAAGAGATAACCTGGAGGGGAGTCCCCTCTCCAGGGAGGAATCTCCACACACACTCCAGGAACGGGTGTGTGAGAATATCCTCCCTTTAAAAAGTATAGTATCAGGTGATGGACTGTCAGTCAGATGTCCCCAGGCCAGGTCTCAGCTCAGCAGCCTCAGATAAGTTATCGGTAGTATCACTTGTCGGTTCCTTTATCGGGTACTTAACCACGCCTGCCACATCCTCACCTCACTCTCAGGATGTTTGACTTTTGCCAGTGATGAGTCGTACTGGTCTCAGCATTATTCAACACTAAACACACCAAGATACCCCACTCCCCATTCACCACTGATAGAGGGTATTGTCGGAGTTGTTTTACCCCCACTCCAGGCAGTGCATCCGGCTCCAATTACTCCTCACACTCTTTTTTCCTCTGGAGCACCTTAAGTGCTGGATGTGGGTTGGAATACTTCTCAGATGTTTTTTCCCCTCTCATTCTGATTAAAAGGATGGAGAAGCATTTACAGAGGAGTTCTTTCTCTTGTTGTTTGATGTTTGTTTTGTTCTGGTTTTTTTGGGTTTTTTTTAATGGTCCTTATGAGCTGGGAGCAACATTTCCACCTTCAGAAAACTCAACCAACTGGAGTGTTTGGATTCTGGGACAAGAAATAGTGCTGATTTAATTACTTACAATGCTGTTGTCAATGTGCAAACAAGCTTTCTAACTGAAGACTGTCATACCAGGAAGCTGCTTGGCAGAAGAAGAAATGGTATCTTAAGGACACTTGTGCTGCTTAAGGTAAAGCAAGTGTTGTAAGGCACAATGGAGACTTTGAAAAGCAGCATTGGCTTGTTGCGATTATAATTCATATTTATATCACTTCAGTTGTCACAGACTCAGAAAAGCCTTACAAACTTGAATCATCCTGGATGACATCCAAACCTCCTACATACAAAAAACTCCTGTCCTTTATAAATACATATCTTAAATATCCTACCAGTTTTCTGGAGTGACTGGTACTCTGTTGTCTTTGTGTTATAAGAGCCTTATGCATGGCAAATAATATCTAATTTCTACTGTTTTCCTAGTAAGACCTTAAAATCCTTGAAACAGGTAGGAGTCAGCTTCCTAATAACATACACTGATAACTACACTGATAACATACACTAATAACATACATTCTGGTACCTGGTGCATTACTCAGACATTGTGGTAGACTGAAATTCAACTTTTTATATAAGCAGTGAGTGAATATGAATGAAATATTCTCAAAGTACTTAAAACATCCCAGATCTGCCATCAAGCACTGGACCTCCTGGGCAATTTCCCATCAGTGACTACATATGAAAGGTGGGAACTAGAAGCAAATCAAACTCTGAGAACCCTAAGACCACCCAGCATTGACATTTTAACAGCTGTAGCAGATGTTGAACAATACTAAAAAGGCAGAATTCAGTTTTTGGATTAAAGCTGGAGGAATCTATGTTTTGCAATGTCTCTACCATTCTTGGGAACACTGCTTTACTAGATGTTTTTTTAAAATCAGAAATAGATGCTTTTCGTGTTTCCCTGGTATATACCATGGACAATAAACTTGTTGCTTGAAGTCCTTTGGAATCTGACCTATAGAGCACCTAACAGGGTGAGCTTTATATCCCTTTTAGCTCCCTCATCGGGTACCACTCACTGCCAGCCCAGCTTGCCACTAAAGGAATTTGTGTTGTTTAAACATCCTGAAGTTTGTGTTTGTTTTGTTGACATTCAGAGTGTTGTGTTGAAATGAAATATGGGACCTTGGTAAAACCCAAGCATCCAACCTTATCAGCAGTGTACCAATTTTCTCACATTGTTTCTGGGTCTTCAAACTCTGAATACAATGTCCCTTTATAGTGTCTAACACACAACTGATCCTCACAGCAGCTTATGAACAGCTGGATTCTTCTAAAAATTATGCTGGCAAATATTTAAAGGGGGAAAGTGTCCTTTTTAGAAACTTGTTTGTTTACCTACTACATTGTCATAATCTCCCTTATAATTGCTGTGTATTTATTGGATTCTGACAGAGTTGCAAAACATGCCTCTGATGATTGCATACATTCAAACACATTTAGATAGCACTTGCCTTAAGCAATTGGTGCTGTGAAAGCAATCCTTATGTAAAAGGAGTGAAAAAACCCTGTAAACTGAAGAGGAGACAATGTTCTGTCATCTTCTGAAACACACGTTCAAACAATAACACCAACCATGGTAAAACAGTGGAAAAACCCCAAGCACTGTACGTCAGCATTCCAGTATCTTTCACAAATGGTTCTTGCAGCTTTGTGACGAGAAGACACAAGACATCAACTTCTCCCTATCTGCAACAATAAAATCATATGTCACTTGGGACGTAATTTATTTTTTCTGTCTCACTTGCAGGAAATGTTTTCTCATGCACTAAAATGCTCTGAAATATACGTGTTACTGTGCTGTGCCAGTGAAAAGCCTCATTGGTACAGTATCATAATAGTGGTAAGTGAGGAGCAAGGTATGCCAGGGTAGATTTCTCTCCTGTATTTAGAGACCTGGAAAAATGATTTGCACAGAGTTGACTGTGTTGCCTTAATGGGTCACCATTCTTTCTTTCTATGAGGAGGTCACCAGCATTCACAGATCACCCTGACATAACCACTACTATTGGCATCTGGTTCCACTGATAGCAGAAGGCATGAAGGAGCACCAGTTATGCCAAGAGGGAAAGCAATGAGGGGAAGGAGTGCAACACAAATTGTAACTCAGGAAAAACGTGGCAGAAGTCACTAATGTGATTAAACCAGAGAACTCCTCAACAAAAGAATGTTCAGGGACCTGTTTCTATCACAAGTATTCGTTAGGACACTGGTGCATCTCAAAAACTGATCACTTCAGTGCATGGTGGGTTCTGCCTGAAAAACACATTAAATAACAATATTAGAAAGTGTGCAACTGGCTGCCCAGCAATTTGAATATGTGTCCTCCTCTCCACAAGCCTACACTGCCTCTTGCTTGAATTTAGTAATGAAGCAGATTAAAGCTGTCAGCTACATATAAGGGTTAAGAACTCCAAAAGGATTTATGATCTCTGTGCAGTCTCCAGGGAGAATAAGCAGACTGCTCCGTGCCAAAACACTCCTAGGCTTCCCTGCAGTGAGGAGCATTACAGGAAAAGTACCAGTTAGACAGGGGGAAGGGGGAAGAGCTAAGGAATAGGGAAATGCAGCTGTCAGCATCTTACCTGCTGTGTGTGTTCCCCATTCTTGCTTCACTCTATTGCCTCTTTTCTTTCAAGAAATGAATTTGAATTGACTCAAATTTAATGCAAAGTTTAATTAAATCAAGTTACAGAGTACTAGTACATCCTCTGAGGTTACAATATTTTAGTATCTGAAAATCTGGAAATATAATTTGCTTTCAGCTCCTCTCCTCTAGGTATTAGTAAAAGAAAACCTTCTGGAATTATCACAGGCCAGTCTCTTGTCAAAACATAATCATATCATCTGCCCCTGCATTTTGCACAAATCTACCAGTCAGCAGAGGTTTTTCAATCACTAATTTCTTGAAGTCATCATGAAGGGGTCTTTGAGAGGACAGAAACCCCAGATGAGGAAAAAAATCCGTGATTTGACTGCAGATCTGCAGCTGAGGCCAACTGCTTATGAGCCACAGCTGTGTGAAGCCTCCAGCTGGAAGAACACACATCTCCGTAAATATCAAAACCACCCCTCAAATGAAGTTCACCTCGCTGAGCAGTCCATATTTCCACAGCTGCATCAGACTGTGGCAAAGGTGATGATAAAGGTTTACAAGAGCTTAAGCTCACCCACATACCTAATTACACAATTCGCCTAATTTGGGTTGGCATTTTTAAAAACTGCCCAGTTGGCACCGGATCTGCTGCACGGGAGCACGGTCAGTAAGGGTCAAGCCAACCTTGAACATGGAGCTGAGGGGAGGGGGGGTTGTTTTTCATTGCACAACTTTTCCCCACTAGTGATGAAGAAGCAGAGTTTTGTCAGCCCCAAAAAGAGAGGAAAACAAGCCAAAGGGAGAGTTTCAGTCTCTGGCACAGGGAAGGGCTATGACGACTGCAACTGAGTAGCCTTTTCAAGCATAATGTTGCATGTCCTCACTTGTGTAGCAATTTATATCTTGTTTGCATAAGGTGTGTGAATGAGATGCATCTTTCCTGTGAAATGGGAGCATTTCTGAACAGTTATGTAATAAAGGTATTAGCGTGCCTGTCTGCATGCATAATGCCAAAGGAAAGGGAGAATTGCGGCTGAAACTGGAAAAAAAATTCAAAGGCTTGAAGCTTCTCTGTAATTCCAAATCAAATTTCTGTACATCTTTTGGTCATCTTTTGGACCTTTCCACATCACAGAGCACTGGCAATAGGGAACGCAGTGGGGTGCAAATTGCGCACAAACTAACTGTGGATCTGAGCCCCAAATACTGCCAAAACTGGGTAAGGAGGGAAATAAATTGATACCTGTGTATATTAGATTGGCTCCAAAACATACATTCTTAGTGTATCCTCAGTGTGAAGTAATTTTCTTAAAATTTCATTGGGTATTTTAATCAAATGAGCATCCATGTGTAACAATTCACCCGAGAAAAAACCCCAGCACATCACTTAGAGATCCAGTTCTACCTGAACTGTGCACTTCAGCACAGTTTGGGTTAAATTGGCTGCCAGAATGACTCATTGAACCTGGATCATTACATTGAAAAAGAGCTCTTCTGGAAGGAAATTAATGAGCTGAAGGTACAATCTAGCAAGACCCAGGATACCAGTATCAGTTCCAAGCAACTAGGCGGTTTCTTTATGGAACACATGTATTTTTGGATAGCACTAAGACACCGCCATAAGGAACTGTAGGAGGAGAGCAGATTACAAGCCAGGATCTCAGAAAAAAGTCAGAGGCAGGAAACAAGCAGAAGAAGCTGTGGGGAGCCTGTCTAGATCCAAAAGTCTCTTTGGAAAGACTGAAGTTAGAAACTGAGAAGATACAGAAAGAGAAAGACAAGTTAATGTATCTTCAAATTATAATGCTTCTATTGTCATCCCCATCCCTTCCATGCCAGAGCCAACAACTTCATAGATATTACGACTCTTTTTTTGCAGGAAATGAACTGAAGCAGTACTTCAGCACCCCCTTTTTCCTTTCAGCTGAGCTCCTGTGCTTCAACATCTGACTTGTTCCTTTTACAGGCAATGCAGGACATTTTAGTCTTGTGTGAATGCCTTTCCAGCATGGTTGCTCCTCTCCATGTGGCCCAGAAGTCCCAGGCAGATGGCTGACAGCAGTTCACTGCATTTTGTCTCTAGCCACTAACTGAATATGTATAAAATTCAAATTCAGTAAAGTGACAACAAAATTATCAGGAATACAGTTCCTTCCAGCACTCCACTGTTAGACACTAAAATCAGTGTAAAAAAAGGAAAAAAAATCTTAATATTTCTGATAATCCTCATATATCCTCAATATCCTCAAGTCTCAGGATTTGGTTTTTTGCTTAAGTTTAGCAGTAGTCTCACATTCAGGTGACAGTAATTCCCTGTAATCCCTGACAAATTCTTCTGAAGTTTTCCTGTTCTGGAGTATGTAGCTTTCTGAGATTTCTCCCAAATAATTATACCTGTTTGAAAGTTAGATGTCTTCCATAAAATCTAGGTGGCTTCTCCAATGAAAAGACAGGCACTTCCCATCTATCTTACATTTTTATCTTCAGGTGGCTGAATCATCCACTGGAGATGCTTATCTCTCTCCATTAGTACACTGTGAGAATAGGCAGGTAATTTAAAATTGATGTTTAAAATTCAAATAAATTAGTCTGTTAGTGAATAGATCCAAAAAAAATTGTGGACAAACACTCTTTATTAAAGGTATTTATCATTAACTACATTAATGTCCAGAATATGTTTAGAGTGCACTGACTAGACCATTTTCTTTTTTCTGGTCAATGTTAGGATCATTCTGCCTATGTTGGCAAGAGTTAGAAAGGGGAATGTAATAATTTTTAAATCAAAGCCCTGTTTATTGGCAGTGCTCCATTTCAGATGCATGAGATTGATTTTCCTATGTTGAGTTCTGATACTATGTTCCCATCTTCCTATGTTTCAATCCTAAAATGCTGTGTTGAATTATACTGAATTCTGATACTCTGCTGAAATGTTCAGGAGCCTTGACTATCACAGGAATAACAGTTCCTAGATATCTTTACTTGGATTTTCAGGATGAGGGGATGCTTTTGAAATCCCTGGTATGAATGATAATTTGAGGTGACCCCCAAAGACACCAGCAAACCTAGGAACAAAGCCTACTTATTCTCAATCTGCTGTTTAAAATATGGGGAGTTCTTTCTGTTTTCTAGGATTAGCTTTCTACCACCAAATTGGAGAATTATAATCACAGAATACCAACATCTTGTGCAGCATGTGTTCAAGGGAGCTGTGGATGCATGGATGAAATTCCCAGAGGCATTCACACGTAAGTGTAGTACTTGGTTNTTTTTTTTTTTCATTTCTTTTTTCCTGTGAATCATTAACTGAAAGATTATTTTCTTACCAATAATGAAAAAAGCAAACATTATTTGGTCATGACCTTGACTCATGACCTTGTCCAGGCAGCAAAGCAAAATCTTGGGGCTAGATAACTACAACTGTAGACTCAAGGAACAGAAAACTTCCACAGCTTGATCCCTGCACAGAGAGAAGCATTGCAGCATTCAGGAAACGCCTGTCTTTCCCAGTTTTGCTTGTTTGTGTTATTTGGAGCTATCTGCCATCTTGGTACAAAGTGACTTCATCCAAGAAACTTGCAACCCCTTGCAGCCAAGTGTCAAAGAAAGAAAGAATGCAAACAGTAAGGCAGAGAGTGTGGAAGTTTAATATTTACTTAGTGTTTTAAAAGAGAACATCTATTCCAACATACGTAGGGGTTTAGGTGCCGTGGAAAAAGCAGAGCTCTCATCTGAGAAGCAGTGCACCAGCTATTCTTATCCTGTAGCTTTCCCTCTTCTGCTTTTCAGCTTTAATGAGATTTCACAAGCAATTCTGTTTCCACATCAATTTACACATTGCAATATCCTGGTCGGAGTAAGTGGTGGTTTGTGGTTTTTTTTTGTTTGTTTTTTTTTTTTTTTTTGGGGGGGGGTGTTTTTGGTGTTTTTTTTGTTTGTTTTTGTTTTGTTTTTTGTTTTTTGTTTTTTGTTGGTTTTGTGGTTTTTTTGTTTTGTTTTCTTTTGTTTTGTTTTTTTGGGGTTTTTTGGGGTTTTTTGTTTTTTTTTTTTTTGGTATGGAACATTACTGAGAGGACAGATAATTCGAGGATGTGTGTAACTTTAAACACTTGCAGACTTGTATAAGGTTTGATAGTTTCTTGTTTATGTTTCCCATGACTTACAGGATTGGGAAACAGGCCCAAATCAATAAGTATATGCACTGTGTAAATACAGCCACATCCCAAATTGAAGCATTAAGTGGGAAGAGACTGGACACTAGGCAGTTTTTTGTTGATATTTTGCACGACACATCCTGTAAAAAGGATAATTATGTATGTGGTACTCTAATGGCCTGTTTTTCACAAACAGAATGTTAGAATACTAACATTTAGTAGATTTTTAGTTGTAGTTAATCTGTTTAAGTACAAGTTTAGTCTTCTATTAATCAAGATCCTGGCAACAGATATTCAGACACTACTTTCTAAATGCATTCCTTTAAGTTCCAGGTTGTAGTTCAGAATATCCCAAGCCCAAAGCACTATCTCAGGCACATTTTGATATTTCTCTTGGAGCTAAGGTGCCTGCACAGTACACAGGAAAGCTGCTTTTCAAAGCAATGGCCTTTCCGAAGATAAAGTGAGCACAAGCTTGAAAGAAAAGCTTAGGAGAGTAGTTTATGACTAATCTGATTTAGCCAGCTGATAGGCATGTCTCTTTCTCAAGATAATCAGCCTTCAATCCTTTCCTGGTGGTAGTAATCATTCAAGAACCTTAGTTTGGACCTGCTAAACCCCTGTACTTGTCATTCACTCCCACTGGCTTTCTCTTGTGTACTCCTTAAATTCCAGGTGTTTTCTGCACCAGTCCTCTGCTGTCTCTCACTATTATGTCTTCCTTGATGACTGTTAAGTAAGAGTTATCAGGCATGTTGTAAGAGAGCCAATGATAAGGAAAGGCTGCCTGGGGCTCATGTTGTGAATATTTCAGCTGTGGCATCCACAACAGTGTGCCTACCTCACATGCGGCTAGACTGAGAACTCCTGCACAGTCCTAATCCTAACCTCCTAACAAGATTATCATGAGAGCCAGCTCCACAGTCAACAACTTCCAGTCCAGCCGACATCCAGGCTAAATCCACTGGAAGCTTATGTCATCTGCCTTTGACCCCACAGAGCTCTTTTCTTTTGGCCTCTCCATTTGGTTTCTGGGGTCTAGCCTTTGTGAACTCTTCAAGAGATGAGTTGTAACACCTGGAAGGTTGGTTTAACGAATTCTGCCTTTGCAGCCTAACTAAACAATCCACTCTGGGGGCCTTGGGACATTTGAAATTGGGTTTTCCATAATGTTTTATGGAGGCACACTGTGGTTTCTAAATATGAAAAGGTAGAAAGAAGAACGGTAGAGGAGAGTCATCTAAGTAATTCTGAGGTTTTGTGCTGGACCAAGATGAGAAAAAAACTATGAAATTGCTATCATGACTTTCATGTCAGCCTCTCTTCATCTATTTCTTTATTTTTTGTTCCAGTAATGACTATAAAACCAGCAGGAACAGGTCCTCACTTATCATTGTATAAAATTAAATGTGTAGAAATATATATTGTTGCTTTTTTTAGTGCTTTGTATCTAAAGTATATTTGGAGCCTCTCTGAGGTACATGATGTCCTGCTTGCAGCCAGACAGGCAGTAAGCAGATCAAGCGTTCTGTGCTATGCAAAACTGACATTCTGAGAACACTGCACCTCCTAAACATTAGCCTGAACGCAATTTACCAGAATACAAACCTGCATATCATCAGATAAGAAAGATCTGACTTGTTAATGGGAAAGTAAAGTGATAGGAAGATTAGGACAAATTCTAAATGACCAGAATCGTTCTGTTTAACAGAGATCAGCTTAATCCAAGTAAACTTCAAATTTAAAAATACTCTGTAGCACCTTGTGTGATCCACCTTGTTCATATCAACACTTGAACAATCATCCTGGGAAGGGTCACTGCAACAGGATTAAAAAACCCTCTCACTGCTGCTGAGGAAAATTTTCAGAATATTTGCCTCTACCTCTGTTTCACCTATCAATTTGTAGGGCTGATGGAGGCATTGGGATGGCCCTGCCCATGCACACAGGGTGAGAATGGACACGTAGTCTTTGCAAAGCAAAGACAGCAGCACAGGCATAGAAAAGCTGATCCTGGCAAAAGTCTGCCAGGGAATCACCTGACCAATCACCTAACAACACTTTATTGTCATTATTGCTGTCAAAATACGAGTGTTGCTTCCAAATCCCTGACTACTGGGCATCTCCAGAATACCCTCAATATTGCTACACACACAACTCTGTGAGCTCTCAGCCTAAGGGACATTCTTTTGTCTTCTTCTGTAAATATTTAATTGCTGGCTACAAGCATAACATCCAGTTGACATAGGCATGCACACATCCTGGTGTCTATATTTCCATTACCTTACAGTCACAAAGTAGTTGTGTGTATCATGCTGTGTTAAAAGTCATTAAAACATTATGCATCATGTAAAAATCATCGTGCATCATATTGGGTATTTTCATAAAAATATGTGAAAATCCACACAATCATAAACTGATAATGTCTGGTAATTAAAATTCAATTAAATAATATTGTAAATATATTGATAGGCATAAGAAAAATACTTCTTAAAAACCCCTCTTAAAATTCAGAGATCCATTTTATAGAAATTGGACTTAGAGAAAAGATATTCCTGCACTTTGAAATATAACAATGCATGAAAATATTTACACTGCATTGTAACTCTAAGATCTGCTGTAGTATATAAGATTTCATGAAGACATGTCAAGTAAATTGTTCATATCTGAATCACAGCAATACAGCAAATCTAACCCAAGATTCAAAACACAGTAGAATGCATATAAAATATCAACAATTCTGCCTGAGAGATATTTGTAAAGAAGTGGTTGGACTGGATGTGGGGATAGCTTGTTCAATTTCTAAATTTTTCAGCAGAAAACAAGTAACCTCAGCACTCGAAAAGAAAGAGTGAAAAGAAATATGAAAGCACTTATCATTTCATGAGTGTGGAAAATATGGCACTACCTTTGGCTTTGTTGTTATTAAAATTACTGTTTTTGCAGAGAACCACTTGGCCTCCTGTGCAACAAACTCCTTCAGCAAATGCCAGCATTTCAACACCAATGAATTCTATTCCTGATCAACAGAGCATCTAGGAAATTTTGACGGAGTTTAAGTTTGTATAAAAATTTTAAGTTTAAGTGTGTGGCTCAAACCGGCTGTTCTTCTGACAAAAAATTTTATGTCACTTGAATGTAAATGGCATAAATTAAACTGAAGCTGATGTCTTTCACTTTTAATTTTAACCTTACTCATGCAGCACTTACTTAGAGGTTATTCTACTGAAATTAATTTTTGCTATCACAAGGGTTAGATTTAAATTTTAACTTTAAAAAAATCCCAACGAACAACATATTTCAATCCACTTCACAGGGAACAATAGTTTTGTCTAATGCAGATTTCTAGCTTTTAAAAATATAGAGGATACTGTTTTAATCTAAATTCAGCAGAACTTAGTAAGCAGCGCACTGCAAACAAAGGAAAATGTTGCATTCCTCAAAGTGCAAGTCGTCAAAGTACTTCATAGTTCTAATAATAGCTTTCTGGTATTAACAACCTAGAATACAAATGACATCCGCTGAATATTTGTTAATTGTGTTTTTGAATTGCTTATGGCTACACCAGAGGATATATTCCAGGCTCTGATTTCTATTAATAGATGCCTGCTTTGGAAAGCATAAACCTCCCTCTGTCCTATCCAACCTCTACATGGCTAAGACAGCAAGTCCCCATCTTTTAGACCACCTACTCTCAATAAAATACAATATGCTGCTGCTTTCCCAAAATATACAGGGAATATCCACAATGTGCATTTCTGTAGGTTGTGTAAAACCTTTTGTGAGCTCTTAAGAACTCCAAAATTTTAATTAATCTGAGCCAGCAGTTGTATTTAATGCTTTCACAGACTCCAGCATTCTGTAATCTTTCAGGAATAGGTGAGGTTCAGTTCAAAAGGATGTTTATCGCAGTAATCTAAATGTATTGAGATTAGACTCGACTGTAAATAGAATAAAGTGAACTTTCTTACTAGACATCTATTTATTTCCCTTTTGATCACTCGGAAACAATTCAAGTGCAATCAGACCCCAAGCCAAAACTGTGGAGCTAAGAAGTTTACACAATATTTTGATAACAGCTGCTGAATTTCTGAAAATTCTGACAAAAACCCATGTCTGCATTTTAGCTATTCAGCTTTATTGAACTGACTGAGTCTAAAGAAGGGCCAAAGGTATATAAGTTTTCTCCCCAGTCTGGGGACCCTACAAATCTAACTCATAGTCCATATTATAGGAGCAAAAATAATCTGTCCCACCATCACTGTTAAGTCCCCCTCTCTCTCTACACCCATGAGGCAGAAGACACACTGTGAAGTACTTGTTTTCACATGAGTGCTTCCAATAGAAAATACAAGAGTTATTTTTAAAAGTCAGAAGTTGTAAAGAGGCCAACAAGATTTAATTCTGAAAATGCTGTGGAGCGACCTCCTCAGGAGATGTAATATTTCAACAACAAAACCAGATATTCTAAAAATTTCAGTATTAATAAAATATTTTAATTATGGTGCCAGTAACACTATTAAATGAATTGCTCTTTTTTGTATAACAAGGAGATTGTCTTTTAAGAAGTACTAACCTGTTTTTCTAAAAATGTCCCTGAAAAGTACATACTCACTGCAGACACAAACATTTACATGTTGCAGCTTGTGGTACAGATAAAAAAAATTCCATGAAAACATATTACGTAGGTATTGACAAGTTGGATAAGAATGTAAAATATGATCCAGGAGCATGTATCTGCTACTTTTGGCACAGAATAAGCCTGACATTACACCTGCCCTGGCTAGGTGAAAGATTACCTAGATATTAAAAGGCAGAACAAACACCAACAATGACGCTTTCATGTGAGAGGCTGGAGAACATTGTGGTGTGAGGGTAGGGCAGATAGAAATGCCTGCTCAAAAGCTCTCCAAGGGCAGAGAATCAAAGCTACTTAAACACCAGATGAGAGAGAGGCACCAGATGAGAGAGAGGAAATCTACCATTGTGGGTTTTATTGGACAAACATATATCCTGAATGTCATTAGGGCAGTGGATTTATCTTATCCCAAAGCTACAGTTACACACCTTCTGAAAAATCTGTTTTCCTTCCTCCTCACTCTGCCCATTATTGTTCTCTCATTATCTAAGTCCATTGCACATTTTTCTTGGTCAAATCTGCCTCTCTACATCACCTAGGGCTGTAATAACCCTACACCTTCTTTTCAAGAGGTGGAAAAAAATCAAGAAGAAACATGCACACACTGCATTCAGAAGCGAAGACTTTACTGTCCAGGGGCAGAATCCTGAGTGAAACAGCTCTCTTCTCACAGAAGGGGTGACAAAAACCTGCCCTCTCCTCTCCTTGCTTCACAGCTTCAGCAATTTTGAGTTTCAATGCAAGCACTGACATAGCCACTTGGGTTGTGAGCCAGCTGCCTAATTTTGCAAAGTATAAGAACTTAGCTGGCCTATCTACTCTCCACAGCCAGCAGAAGGAGTTAGGACCCTCTGGAGGGAGGGTTGGAACAGCCAGTTATGCTGACTGTCTTCTAGAAATTCTCCCCCACAGCAGTTCCAGGCTGATTCTGGGAAGACGAGGTACCTCAACTGAACAGAATAATTCATTTCGTGTGAACTGAGGCTTCTGTGTAAAATAAATTATTTTCCTCAGAGAACGGGGTTGCAAAACGGAAGGGCTCTTAGAGTTAACCTTTAACTGGAATGGTTAATCCAGTGCTTTGTCTACTGACGGGCAGGCAATTTCCTAGTGTTCCCATCAGAAGAGGAGGACAAGGTGCTTTGGCACAGCGAGATTGTAGGATGCTGGCACTGGGAGACAGTTCTCATGGGAGCTCTGGAAGAGGGTGTTCTATTGCTGTCTTTGGGCAATTCCCATCCAGGCCAGTCCTGCAAAAGAGAAATGATGAATAAAAGCAGAAAATTTATTCACAGAGAGTGGATTTTTACTGGCTAAAAGTCATGTGGTTGCTTTCTAAGATGGGGAGCAAAAGAAACACCTGGCTCTAAGTGACTGTGGGGAGGGAAAGAGAGAAAGCAGAGGAAGAAAAAGAACAGCCTTATCCTGGCAAGAAAATAAGGGTGAGAAGGAGAGGAAAGAATTTTCCCTGCATACTTTCCCAAGTAGGAACACCACTGAGGTAGCATCTGATTTTTTCTGAAGGTTTTTGCATCTTTGAATCTTTGGCAATAATTTGACATACAAGGTAGTTACTCCTGTATTTTACTAGCCAAGAGAAAAACAAAGTACAGGATTTATCTTGCAAAATTAATTTTGCAAAAGGCAACAAATGATTGAGACCAAATTACTCACATGGCTTACAATATTTCTGGCAAATAATACATTTTTTTTTTTTAATAATATACTACCTAAATTAGACTGTCATCATTCATTTATATTTAACTAAAAAACTCCTGCTTTCTTGTATGATAAATAAATAAATAAATATGTAAACATGTAAATAATTGGGAGATTGAGTTTTCATTTCCAACAAAGTTTTAATGCAAGAGTGATAATGTTTTATCTTCCCTATGTATTCATAGTTCCTGTGAATTACTGGGATACATTTCAGCCGGTGCATTGTGATGATGAACCTCTAGAGCTTTTTCTGAAAATTCACTATTTTGAAGAAATGCCACTTCACATTTATAAAATAAATGTTAGGAAAATACAACTGGCAGAAAGATGTCAACTTACAGACCCACTAACCAGATTTAGGACAAGGTAAAGGGGTATCTATTACCAAACCTGAAAAGAATTTGAATAGAGGTTACAATATTTCACAGACAGGTCAGTACTCAAACAAACAGATTGATAATGTATTTTGATCTGAGGTTTGGTTTGGGTTTTTTTTTTTAATAATAAGAGTAAATTAGCAAAGCATTTAATTTAATTTACTCAATTTTTATCAATTAGATTTTAAAAATCAGCACAACATACATGTAAGTTAAAGATAATCTAACTGCAGAACAATGGAAAAATTATCCAGCAGAACCTAAGTTTTTTCTTAGTACTGTGTTTGTCCCTGATATCTGCAGAATGACTCAACTGGGAAAAAATAGGTCTTGAATTTGACCCACGTCCAAGTCAGAATGAAGATGAAGAAATCAAGAGTGACTTCAATTGTGTATGTGAAATGTTTAGTGTACAATCTGACATTAGCCAGATTAAAACCGAGATTTTTGGTACATCTGGTTAGTACAGAAAGAGGGATGGCAACAGCTCCACAAATTTAAAACACACTATGTATCATAACTTTTTGTCCTACATTTCTAAACTTTCTGCCTTTAGCCCTGACTTTTCCTTCCTGTGCATACTGGATAAACAGAAAACAAAATTTTTATTGTGTACTCTCAGTCAATCTTATTTGTATTTATGAGTCAGTTATCTTAAAGGAATAGTCATTCATCCACTAATATTATTTATCAAAAGAGTAATTCTTTTCCAGAACTGTAAGGACTACATCATGTGAAGTACTCATAGCTAACACAGCAGTTTTAATGTAAATTTATTTTCTAATTTCATTGTTCTAGGCAGTAAAATGATTACATTACATCATGTTTTAAAGTCACCCTGGTTTCTTTGAGAAAAGTAATTCCCTCTCTTTGGGAACAAATAGATACATTGTAGCTTTTTGATTGAAAGAAAAAGTTAACGAAATATTATCAGAAATCTGATTGAAGAGAAGATGCAAACACATGAAAAAAAAATTAGATTATGAAGTCAAAGTTGCAGTTTTCACAGAGCACTGCTAAGTCTAAGTTTTCAGGTAATCTTATTAGAGAAGGGCTTTCTGGTATCTTAAATTGTATTTAATAATACACTTTAGTACACACTTTAGTCTACACTTTAGTATGTAGATAAAACAGTAATATTTTGCAAATTGACAAGACACTTTATTTGCATCTAGTTGCCAAATGCTTGAGATGTCAACACTTCATCAACCTGTTG
>VXBN01003817.1:143838-222927 GCA_013397395.1 Sinosuthora webbiana | reverse complement strand
CTGCGGCAGCCCCGGGGCGCTGCTCGGCCGCTTAAAGCAGCGGAACCGCCGGCCGGGAGGGGCGTTCGGAGCAGCGGCGGCCACAGAGCGAGGGGAAGGCATGGAGGGCAAGGAGCTGGCGGCGGGGTCCGCGGGGGATGAGGGCTCCAAGGATGTGTTGGGCAAGCCGCTGGGTCCCACGCCAAGCCAGAGCCGCTTCCAGGTGGATCTGGTGGCCGAGGGGCCCCGCAAGTCGTGCGGGGACATCGGCGTGGCGGGTAAGGGAGTCGAGGAAGCCAAGGGCAGGTTTCGGGTGAACTTCGTGGACCCGTCGGCCGGCGGCGAGAGCCCCGGCGAACCCGGGGGAGGCAGTTCGGAGGGCGGCAATGTGAGCGGCGTCCAGAACGGCGGCGATACGGTGATGAGCGAGGGCAGCCTGCACTCGGGCGGCCACCACCACTACTACTATGACACCCATACCAACACCTACTACCTGCGCACCTTCGGCCACAACACCATGGACGCCGTGCCCCGCATCGACCACTACCGGCACACGGCCGCCGACCTGGGCGAGAAGCTGCTCCGGCCCAGCCTGGCCGAGCTGCACGATGAGCTGGACAAGGTGAGAGCGGCCCCCGGGCTTCTCCGGCTCCGGGGGCGCGACGGCTCCTCGGAGCGTGTCGGCAGAAAAGCTTAAAAAAAACCCCCAAAAAACCAAAACCAAACAAAAACCAAAAAAACCCAACCAAAAAACCAACAAACCACCCCCCACCCCACCCCCGAAAGCTCGCCGAGCCTCGAGGAGGCGCAAATAGCGCGGGTGCATAGCTTGCGTCTCAGTTCTGTTATTTTTTTGTCTTCTCGTGACGCAGTGGTATCCATCCCCCCCCACGTGCTGTTGGGAGATGGTCCCCCAGTGCGAGAGGGTATTTCGAGCCGTAGGTCTGAATTCCTAGTCATCGAGCGGGAAAGGGTTATCTTTTACAGGTTTTCCAGTTCCAAATAGCCTCCAGCAGATAGGGTATTAATTCGGGGGCTCGCCATGAGAATTAGTCTGGAAAAGGGAGTAAAAATACTTGGAAGAGACGCTAAAAAAATTAAATAAGGATGCGCTTGCTTTGGTAGCGGCCGGAGGTTTGTGTCTTCGGCGCCGAGGCAGAGCCCCCTGGTTCCGATGGGATCCGGGTCGGATGCTGCTGGATCTGCGCCGGCACAGATCCTTAGCGAGCCTCCCCAGGGCTGCTTGCTGGCCCCTGCGCCGCGGTCAAGGCTTGAAACATTTCGGAGCTGCGCGTCTCAAGCTTTTTCTATTTTGGACCACGAGTCCGTGTGCTATTTGAGACGAATTGACAGTGAGAGCCTTCTTTGCGTTGTAGGCTGGCTTGGCTAAAAGACCAGCTTTAGCTGAATGTAGAATTAACTTCCTAGACTTTTTTTTTTTTTAAGCTACTAAACTAACGCTACATAAAGCATATCTTGCAGTGCTGTTTTCTCAGAGTTTGAAAATCGGTGTATGGCTGTGCTCAGAAGCCGTTGTTTTAAGTGGAGTCTTTCTGCTGGTTTTAGGGAAATAAAGAAATGCATGGGCCACGTTCCAAGGAAGTGAAGAATATTTTGTTTCCAGAACTTTTTTTTTTTATTATTCCGTCTTTCACTCCTTATAGGTGGAATTCCATGAGGAAATGTGTGTTCTTTCCATAACACGTTTACCTGTTTCACACCATTACTAGGCTGCTCAGTTCATCAGCACTGATATGTGGGGTTTGGTTTTCTTTGGGAGGGGGGGTGGTGGTGATTGTTCAAGTGTATTTTTTGACACTGGCTGTGGAATTGTTTCAGTAGAAGTAACTGGTTGGTGTATTATAAAAATAGGTATTTGTGACCTCTGAGATTAGGTGTCAAGTTTTAATTACTAACCATAACGGCAAATTACTCCTGCCTTCCAGGTCCATTTTTGATGGAGCTAAATGATGATCTGTGGTCTAAGTTAGCATGAAATCGAAATTGGCAATTACTGCCACGTGTTTGGATTTGAGTAAACTATAAATAAACCACATATATGTGTGCTTGTAGTGCATGCAGAACCACATTCGTTTTCTGTCCTCCTCCCCCAAATTTCTGACTTCTGCTCCGTGATGGGATGACCAGGTGCTGGATACTCAGCTTTGTGAGCAGACCATTTCTCGAATTTCTAAGGTTGGCAGATAGCTTTTTCAGTGCGTTACTGTTGCAGCACTCTGGAAGGCTCTTTGACAACGTTAACATACTTCGGTGCAGATTATAACATATTCTGGAACTATAATTTCTACTATTGTAATTTCTTTATTAAGAAGCAATTAATGGCAAGGAATTTTCTTTGTAGTCTGTGGCATAGAGGAGTGGTAGACAACCTAATTACAGGATCATTATCAAAACAGTTTCACAGTGAGCATCAGTTAAGTCAAATTATTAATTTCTTAAATGTCACTAATTTGTTCTGCAGTGTGGATAGATGTACATGTGAAGATACTTCTTTTTTTAAAGTCATGTTCTGTCTGCTTGGGCCCTTCCTTCCATAAAACAAATATTGGGAATGGAATATGGAATTTTGGTTGCGTTTGATATAAAGTATTAATTTTTTTAAAAGGTCTCAGTATAAATGTCAGAATTTTAGGTTGAAGTTCAGTGGAGTAACTCGAGTGTTCTGTTGCAGGATGTTTAGTGTCCAAAGCAATTAAAGTGTTAGCAGCTACTTAGGCTTATATGAAGAAGGGAAGCCATTATTTTTGCCTCCAACTTAGCGAAACACTTTCCAAGATAAAACTGAACACAAAAGCTTTTAATAAGGGATACCTACGTTCTTGACAATTTCAAGAGTTTGAAATACATCCTATCTCTGATTACGTACTTGGTTTGTGAACCCAGAGCCGTGATAACTTATAAATCAAGATGGTGCTGTACTTTCACGTGGAAGATGTTCTTAAAGCTATTGTGCTTTGTTTTTTTACTCTTTCCAGGGGGCTTGTCTCCATTCTCAAAGTGACTTCAGTTCCTGCTGACTAGCAGGTCTCTACTATTGAATAATGCTGTGCATTTGGGAAAGTATCTTACTGACTTTTGGTAGCTTGAAGAATTAACCTTGCACTTAAGCTGTGGATTTTGTACCAATTTATCAGGTACAGCGTGTCTGTGCAAGGCAGTTGGTACAAACATCCTAGTACTCTTACATAAAGTTTGCACTGTGTGAATACCTATTGTTGTGCCTCTTGCTCTTGACATAGTGCATCAAGAGTGGCAGATACTTTGTGTAAGGAGTGATCCAAAACTGTTTACCAGCAGTATGGTTCACTGCTTTGAATGCAGCTATTTTATCCTACAGTTAGAGTTCGTGCTATTCTGTTTGCTTTTAATAGGTAGATAAATGTGAGGCAATGTTGGAGCATTGTTGATGCCAGTCCCAATTATAGAACAGATTTTTTTTTTTCCTTTAGCTTTGTTTAGAAGCTTCATCTGTCTAACACTTGTACTGATTCTGTTCTCGCAGAAAAGCAGTATTGGAAGAAGAGTGACTGTTTGAGGAAGACACAAACACACATGTGCTGGAGGGGTCCCATTTCACAAGTGTTTGCCCTGCAGTCCCGGTGGGATAGGTGTTTGTGTGGTTATTCCAGCAGTGGCTTCTCTCTTAGGAAAGGGATTGTACTTGAAGCTGTGGAAACACAGCTGAGTGATGCTGCAGTACTCTGAGGTAGATAAATTGCATAACACTGGTCTTGGTTGATGATATTAAACTCCAGGTGAGGGGGTCTTGTCTTAGTATGTAATTTGCTGCAGATAACTAAGGTGATCAAGCTATTCCTTACCCAGTTGGTATGTATTAATTTGTCTCTGCTTTAGAGAGATGAGAGAGAGTATTTGGTGATGCTGTTGCAGTTGCTATCTTGTAGATAAAGGGAATGTGTTGCAGGAGCTCTGGTCTCCAGAGATTTTGAGGTGAGAGGATGTAAGTTAGCAAAAAAATGGAAGTCAGCATACCGTGACATGCAGGTTTTTGTTGCAGTAGTGTTCCCTGCATTCTTGAGGGGGATCTGTCTTCAGACCCTGGGAAAATTAAAAGCATTCTTGCTTTTCTTAATTTTTTTCCTGTCTTACAGCTTTTCATGGGTCAGCTGCATCTGTAGAAAGCAGCCTGTAGAAATACTGCATGTGCCTTTGTGCTCCTTGTTTTATCAATACCATGTCTTAATATCAGAGACCTTACTGATCCGACAATACTCTTAGAGTATTCAGACCTGCACACTGTAATCCACTGAAATAATTTAGGATTTTTCTGTATAGCATTGAGTTAATTGGGGAGCGTATGTTTTTTCCTTAAGACTAGATCTCACTGTATACTAGTGGTTCTGATTTGATCTTTGTGCAGTCCCTCGCAGCTGTGGTGAGTGGATGTGGTGTGAACCAAGCCCTCTGCTGGCAGCTCTGCTCTGCTGTTTGTTAAATACTCACCGGGAGCACTGACAGGGTAAGGTACTAATCTCAGAGGAAGATTCTTACACCACCTCCACCCCTCTCCCCCGGTCAAATTATAAATCAAAACAAAAAGAAATCCCAAGGTATTTAAGAACACAAGTGTGCTTTGCTTCCTCCCACACAAAAATCTGTGCACCTTTCATCTGAATTTGGAGACACCTGTAAAGAAAAAAGGCAATTACTGGTAGTCCTGATACAAATTGAGGGTTTTTTGTTTGTTTTTACTCAAGATGGATGACCATAATGGTTTTCAGTTGTCTTTCTGGCTTCAGGTATTTTCTCAAAACTGTTTTTCCTCTCACCTGATGACTTCAAATGTTTAACATCAGCACAGTGAAAAGATCAGTGAACAGCACTGCTTTTAAATGAAAATGCATTCTGTCTTGAGTGTTAAACTACTGCTGCATCTCTAATACTTTTTTTTGTTTTCTTTCAGTTCATGGTTTGTTTGCTTAGCCTGTAACAAAAGCAGAACTCAGCTAAAGATGCATAAAAGGTTAACTGACCCTGTTACATAAGGTCTGTCTTTAGAAGCTCCTTCCGTCCCTCTCATGGAAGATTGAGACCCTCTTGCAGACAGTTTTTATTGCACCACCTTGCTGAGTCTTGTTTACAGTCTGTGGGTCTCTTTCTTTCTTGAGTCCCTGTTATTTTTAGTTTAAATTACATTTCTTTCTTGCTATCCTTCATATATGTGAGAATTTGAATCTTCTTTCTGAAGTTCACTGTACTAAAATAAGAGAAGCTCTCTTAGTCTTGGTCTCAGTGCTGCTGCATGTCTCCCAGAAACCTATAATTGGTAACTGTTCTTTCATCATTTTAAAGCAGCAGTGACCTTAATGCACCTGTATTCAGTGAGGCTTTACTTGCATCATGCAGAGGGATGTTTTTAATGCTTTTTCAGCCTGGGTCGAGAATCCTTACTTTGCTTACCCTGATACTGCACTTAAGCACAACCATTTCTATCAAGGAAAAAATGAGTGTACTTCTGTGTTGCAGCAGTAAATAATATTAGTGTTCCAGGGCTTGTATTTTATAAACAGCATATATAATTTTGTATTTTTATGTTGCTTGATGCTTGTATCTCTTGAATCTTTGATGAGTCTTTAGTCCAGAGCACGTGCAGAATGCTAAAAAGCATGAACTGTGTTCAGCGAACTACTAATATTCTTACTACTTTTTTTTTCTCTTTTTTTTTTTTTTTTTTACATAGCTCACTGCACAAGTGTGGACTGATGATGAAAGGGATGAACTTTTTGCTGTCACGGATCTTAGTTGGATCTGATACAGATCTGATCTGGTTTACAGAAAGCCAACACCCCCTCAGCTGCAAAATCTTGCACTGCATGTAGTGATTCAGTTCCCTGATCCAACACTTAAGGGATCTCCACAGTCTTTTCACTGCACACAGGTATCAATAAAAAATGTTTTGAGTGTGCACTCCTAATATACATATATTCATTTACTTTAAAACTTTATATACATGTGCTACTGTGCACATAATGTGTATAGTACAAAGTGAAACTTCAAGAGTGATATAAAGATGAAATTAATACTTCTCTTTTTTCCTCTCTATTAACATTACAAAAAAAATATATTGTCACACTCCCAGTAAACTTCCAGAACTGGTTAAAGAGGAAGGTGCTGCATAATTAATCTTCAGATTAACTTTTTTCCCATTTGGTACTGCACTTGATTAGACGTCAAATGATTTTCATTCTTGAACAACATTCTTGCAGGGGAGGAGCTTGGAAAGATCAGTGTCTTGGAGTAATTTAAACCAGTGGACTACATCTTCTGTTGAATTCTTCAGATTTTTTCCTAAAGCCTGATATAATACTCATTCATGAGCAACCACAAACTCATTTTCCCCACTTCTTGGTACAGGTAATAGCAGTCACACTGGTCATTGGTCGCTACTAAGAATTTTTTTAAAATAATTGACTTCAAATTATTTGTCTTTCAGAGTTTTGGAAGATACCTGTTTTTTGCATGAACGGTCTTTGATTTATTTCTGCACTTCACCATACTGATTATTCCTGATAAACTTACTGAAATTTCATTTATGCATAAAAAGTAACTTTGGCTGTATTATCTGTGCCTTGTACTGATTTAAGGATAAGGTGATAGAGTAAAGAAATTCTGAAAAATTGAAGTTCCATTTTAGTAAGAAGGCTTATCTCTTGCATCTTCATTTTCACTGCTCCTACTTCAGATGATTCAGTTGTTTGGGTTATTTTAAATTCAAAGAAAATAGCTCTGTCTGTTTCAGCTGAGAAGGAGCTGTGATGGTAGATTAATGTTTCAACTTGGTCTGTCAGTCTATGTGGCAGAGACTCCTCTAAGATTATTCTGAGTAGTACTGCTTTAGAAGTGCAAGCAGTTTGGCAGCTTTGGCTGAAATGTGGTGTTGTGCCAGTGCAAGTGAGTGCTTTTCTGTCTGAACATACCAGCCCTGCTTAGTGGTGGCTCAGGCTGTGCTGTAGCTGCATTTGCCACTTCAGAACATGACATTAAAAATTCAGGTAGTACTTAAATGATTTTTCAGGATTACTTCAATGGACTTCTTAGTCTGTTGTAAGCCAACAGGTAAAATGTAACTTTCCAGGAATTTACTACATTGGAGCTAGACTTTTTACAAAAATAAGATGTTTTATTAGGGTTTTACTATTGCTGTATAGGGCCATTTGCTCCTGTCTCCTACTTCTTGAATAGCAAGTGTGCCATGTCTTGCAGAATTAGATGAAAACCAAAAACTGTTAGGAGCAAGAATGCCTCTAATAAACCTTTGTTTTGGGGTGGAGAACAGATGGTTAATTGGTTAATTTCCTTTCCAGTAGCTGGTGTGGGGTTCTGTTTTGGATCTGTGCTGGACACAGGGTTGATAATTTAGAAATGTTTTTGGTTTTGCTGAGCAGGACTTCCACAGAGCCAAGGTCTTTCCTGCTCCTCCTGTGGCCACGCTGGTGAGGAGGCTGAGGGTGCATGGGGGGCTGGGAGGGGATGCAGCTGGGACAGGTGACCCAGATTGACCCAAGGGATGTTCCAGGCCATGTGATATCATTCCCAGTATAAAAAGTAGGGGGAGAAGGAGGAAGGGGACATTGGGAATGATGGTGTTTGTCTTCCCAAGTCACTGTGAGGTGATGGGACCCTGCACTCCTGGAGATGGCTGAACACCCCTGCCCAACCATGAGAAGCAGGGTGTTAATTCCTTGCTTTGCTTTGCATGTGGCTTTTGCTTTCCCTGATAAACTGTCTTTACTGCAGCCTGTGAATTTTTATCCTGCAGTTCTCTCCCCAGTCCCACTGGTGGAGGAACGAGCAAGTGGCTGCTTGGGGCTGGGCTGCTGGGGTTGAACTAGGGTTGGAAATCTGGTGGTGTCTAGGGTTGGAAATCTGGATGACTTGGAAATCTGATGTGTCCAAAACAATTTCTTGACAAGACTGAAATGGTTTCTCTTTTGTACTTTATAGCAGAACATTGTATTTCTTGGACTACACTTGAGTATGCCAAACTTCTCTGCAGGAGGCTTGCTAATTGGATTTATTTCAGCTCTTATGCAATCAAGAGCTGCAACTGCTTCATTCTGGAGTGTATCAGGCTTACGTGTTTCAGATACTCATGTGAAAACTACCGTGTTCAGAGCCTAGCTCCACTTTCCTGTGAAGAGTGGTTTCTCCTTCCAGGAGAATGGATATCCTAAGGAATACCGCATTCAATGCACCATAAGGAATAATTACTTCTGTAGATCATTCGGAGTGCAGCCGTGGTTCTGGAAAGGGTTGTGTGCGGAAATTAAGGGGCATTCTCGAGGGGTGAAGTAGACTACATTCCCTAAACTGAAGGGATTGGTTGCCCCTACACTTGTGCAGGAAGTCATGCCTCCTGCAACTTTCTGTTAACCAGAACTGGAGAGACTGGTAGTTTGGGCTTTTTCGGGGGAAGTTTGGTTTTTGGGAGTTAGTTATCTTCTGTTTTTATGTTGGCAGATCATGTTGACTATTCCATGACAGGAGGGCCTTATTTTAGCTGCAAAATTTCTTGGAGTGCAGATCATAAGCATCGTGGGTCTTCCATACTGCAAAGCTAGTGAACAGAGGCCTTTCTCATTTGTTTCTAATTTTCATGATCAGCTTGGCCATTTTTGTACCATCCTGTGCTTATGGAGGGATGCTTGAATCAAGATATAAAGATGTGGGCTAGTTTTCTTTATTTTGCAAAGTGCAATCATTCTTTAATTAATGTTTTTCCTAGGGGGGGAAAGCAGATATTTATATTTCTGACAGGATACAGGTATTTCATACCTGTAGATGTCAACAAAACTTTGCTGCTTCATCACATGTTAAAACTGCTTCAGAGGGATGTAGCCTTCATGTAGTAAGCTTAGAGATTTGTCAAGAAAACTGTGTTCATGTAAGACATTAAAGTAGTGCTAATCTTCATAAACAAATCTCCTATTTATCCTTTGTAAGTATACCACCTTGAAAGAAGGGATTTACTCCTAAGCTGAAATCAATTGCCTGAGTAAGTTTCCTGATTGTCTTGCTAACTTAGTTACTACCTGTAAAAGTTGGGAGGACGAGTGGATGATTATCCCTTTAAAAGAATTAAAGTAAAAATGGCTTACTAAATCATTATATATACAATATATATATGCACACACATAAAAAAACATGCTGTTTAATGTTTCTCTGTTAAAAGCAGTGTGCAAGACAGAAACACAATCTGATGGCAGAGACACATAGCTAATCCTTAAATTGACATGTTAATTGCAACTATAAATTTCTTCTGTTCAAATTTGCTCTGCTGCAATCACAATACAACACTCTTTAATTTCAGCTTGAGATAACATTAATATTCAGTGTTGGATGCAATCTCTTTTAAAATCTCTGGAAGTGGATGCCAAAGGCATTTGCTGCTGTATTTTAAATGTATAATTGTAGAGAAGGTAATATAGTCAAAGCACTTGAGTTTCGGTCTCTTGGCTGCAAACCTGCAAAGGAAATCTTTGACTGAGATGAGTAACCACTGATCGTGGTTGTTCATGTTTGAGTCCAAGGAGTCAGTCCCAAGTTTTGAGAACTGACTATTTGGGCAATTTATCTTCTGCTGTTCTAGGTAGCTTCTGGGTGCCATTTAATGGCTTAGTAGGCTTTTTAAAGTTATGACTGTAAAGACATTGGAGTGGGAATTATGGCAAATTTGCTAACAGTATTTAAAATACATTCCTGTTTTATAACCAAGTAGTAAAATACCTAATATGACTGCTGAAATTTCTGAACTGCTGTCAACAGCAATGACTAGTCATTGTTCCCTGATGGTATTAATTTTCATTTAAATCCTTTTGAATTAGTTCTTTAAAGAAAATGCTAAAAAGGTGTTAGGCAGACTGAGGTATCTTAAAGATGTCTTTGTGCCATGTATTCTTTTCTGTATGCTACCTGACTGGGTTTTTTTTCCCCTACTGGGAGCAGTGCTGATCAGTCAAGGTTCCCATCTAACTCATGAAAAACCTGAGCAGTTGAACCTGTTTTGTTAGCTTGGTAAATTTTTTTTAACTGATAAATAAGCAGAAATCTGTCAACTGCTCCAAGTGTCCTGTGGAAGATACTGGTTTCCTGAATAGCAATTTCTAAGTGAGGGGTAACCCTGTCTGAAGTAGCAAAGATTCAGACGGTTACATCTGTTTTAGAACTTACGCTTTCACTGACTTTCATCAGAATGAAGCCAGTTACAAAGCATTAGTTGAGAGTTGAGCGTGCTTGTTCTTAGTTTCCATACCTGTCACCATCCTTATTGCAGCAGAGCAGGACTAGTTAACAAAATAATGTCCAGTCAGACTGTTCTTTAAGAGAATCTTACATAGAGTAAGATATTTTAAAAGTCATTACCTGTTATACTTCCTCCCTTTGGAGTTATTTATCTTACAGGAAAAAAACCACTTAAAAGCTGTCAGACTTGGCAGAGGAGTTTCAAGTTTAGTATTAGAAACTCACCATGATTTGTAGTTTATGAGCAAAGTTGGAAATAGTATCCTGGCCTGTCTTGTAACCATTTTTTCAGAAAACAGCTACAGCTCAGTAGTTGTTTTCTAAAAAATGGTTACAAACAGTAGTCAAACGAGTTGGAGTCAAAGAATGGTGAAAATTTATATTTCCTCCTGTGTATTTAAGTACTGAAATACTTTGGAATCTCAGGCAACCAAATTCAAGGCTTTTCTTGATAAATGGTTTATCATAAGACTGACTGGTGTGCATGGACAACAATATGCTTAAAGCCATTCAGTGGAGATTTAGGTGTTTTGGAAAGGAAGCTCAGTCCTCTTGATCTGTTTCGTAACTGTGTTGATAAAGGCATTAAAAGATAAAAACAGCTTATCAAACTGACCTCTAGACAAAAACTGGGAATTTTATGACTGCAGACATCAACATGCTGCAAAAGTAATGTTTAAAGAACACATATATTTGATACTGCTTGGTGTCCTTCAGGCAACATTCAATACTTAGCTTATTATTTATCCTTTATCAGACAGCATCACGCTTGTACCAGTACAGACTGTTTTCAAAAGTTCTGTTATATCAGGCATAAACACCATAGCAGCAGGATTATTCTGTGAGTTATTTTATGCATGAAATACATCTAGCACTTCTAAAATCTTTTATTCATATCCGTGGAAGTGTCACAGGTGGTGGGAGCTAGAGTCCAGAAGTTCATGTACTTTTTCAAGAAAAATATCTTTGGTAGTGTTTAAAAATCCTTTGAAGTGTTACCACCATTTGAGGCAAAATGTCTGTTAATTCTTATATAACTTAATAGCTTTATTCTGTCATTTTTACTGTATCTATGCTGTGTCTAGAGTGTCCTTTAATTAGAAAAGCAAAAAACCAAAATAAATGTTTATAAGCTCTTTTCTTATGTACGTTTTGAAGTGTGTTAATTCTGAAGAAAACGGATTTTGTAGCCATAGTCTGAATAGTGTGCAGGTCTGGAGTTGGGATATTTGAGAGTATAATTTCCCAGTAATGATTCTTCCTCTGTTGAGACAGATGGCAAGCTGCATCTGGATCAATACATCTTACTGCTTGTTTCCTTCCACAAAATAAGAAACATCTTAAAGTGACAGTGCTTACAAAATTAACCTTTGGGAGATAGAAACAAGAAATTGTGATTGTAAGGGGTAGTGAACAGGTTGGCAGTAGTGCTGTGAGCCGCAGTGAAGGACTGCAGAAGATGTGGGAAAGCCTCTCACTGTTGTGAAGGTTTCCTGCAAACATCCCCCACCTCGGAGCTGCTGAGGTGTTGACTGGTGAGGGCACGGAATCGTTCTGTCAGTACTCTGTGGGCAAAGATGGTTCTCAAGTAGCTTCCTTTATTTTTTTTTTCCTGTTCTTAGTAAGCATGAGAGAACTATGCTCAGTATCAGAATAAAGCATGTATTAGAATATAGTATCAGAATTTAGAATGTAGGTACAAGGCAGTTTTAAGTTTAAGCGGCTTGATTAAATGTAGTGGAAGGCCATTTTTATTCTTTGCAGAAGCTGCAGCTTGAAAAGATTAGACTCCTGATTTTTAGCATTATGATAATATAAACTACTGAAACCAGCTTCAGTACTGTATCCTGCCAAGATGGGAGGAAGCTGCTGTTGTGAAACCTTTCTAGGGAGTTTGTGTGAAGAACCTCATATTATGTGGCATGTGCTAAACCTGTAACTGGCTAAACTTGAGGAATGGGAAAAGCAGTTAAATGCTGTAGTCCGAGGTGCTTCTCTGGCCTCCTGTTTTCATGCAGGACTAATAGCAATGGGAGGGATTATCTAAAGAAGTCAGTGACGACTTGGAATGCACCAAATCAGGCAGTTCACAGTGATAGCAATCTGCCTGGAGATACAGCAAATAGTCTTCCATACAGGACTTGCTGGTGGTCCCGTCTTTCACTTGCGGCTTCCAAGTTGTGATTCTTGAAAAGAAACAAAACTTTATGTGTGTTTATTCTGGTATTACCTCATACGGTTCAACACAGCCCAAGTATATTGACATTAAGATGGGATTTAGATAAGTTCACCACAAAAAAAAATTAGGCTGCATGACATGCACCACTATCAAGAACGCTTAAATAAAGCAGTTTTTACTGAGCTTTTTGATGCACTGGTGTATTACAGGCTGTGTGTGAAAAATCTCAATCTCCTCTACCAAAATACCGGTATTTTCTCATTACTAATCTAATAGATGTGGAGGCTATTCACAGTTGTTACAAATAACTTATTGTTATGATCCAGCACTGGAGATGAAATAGCAGATTATCTGTGTAGGAGCAGAAATTAACTATTTCTTGTCTGAAGTGTTCTCAATGTGTGATAAAATGGTGAGCTGGTAAACATACATGATTTTTCTATTTACAGCGCAAGTGAACGCCATGACTGAGTATTTTTGGATTGATTATTTTGTTTTAAGAATTGTGGTAATAGGACTCTTTCTGATCTGAAATCTCAAACCCCCTTTTCTTTCCCCTTCTGTTACACCCCCTCCAAATCCACAGTGTGTTAGTGTTTTTTACTGTTTATGAAGATCTTATCGTACTATTTTAGAATGACTGTTCTAAAATAGTGCTAGGGCAGTTCTTTCCATTCAGTGTCTGACTTGAGTAGAAGCATTGTTTCCTCATGAACACGAGCATGAAAAATACTACGCTTGCTTGATTTACAGCTGAGACCACAGTGGTGCTTTCTTAATATCGCCTTTGAGGGCTGAACTTGGAGCCTTCTCAAGTGAAATTCTTTTGTGCCCACACTTCGTAATATCTGTTCTCAGTGGTGCTTTATTGGGCACCCACCAGCACTTATAACCAGGAATAACCCTTCAGTTATTACATTTTGCTTGTCCCTCAAAATGTTTTCCTAAGAAATATTGCACGGTGTGGAGAGATGAGACATGGAGAACAAAACTTTCCTGTGTTCACAGTGCAGTGTCTTGGAGCTGATCTGGTAACTGATAACTCAGAATAGTAGTTGTGAGCCATTATCTCCTCCCCAGAACACAACAGGCTGAGCTGTGGGTTGTTTGAGCACTACAGTAAAATGTGTAGCTGCCTCATGGTTGAGGTTTTGAAGTGACCTTTGGGGGTCACCTTGGTGATGTGTGCAGGTTTTACCAATACTTGTCCAGCCATGCTCACATGATGCAGAATTTGATCCTTCCTTAGAGTAGGTACAAAGGTATTTCTCCATCTTCTTACCAAACCTGAACTTGGCAGCAAGCAAACTCCAAGCTTGTTTAAAAAAAAAAAAAAAAAAAGGCATAACTGGACTATTTTAAGATGTGAAGATACAGATTCCTCCTGCTGTTTCTTGATCCTTCCTAACCAGTCTTCTCAGAGAACAATTTTGTTATTTCTTGCTACAGATGTGATGCGTGTTGTTGTAATAGCAGATGTTACCTAATATTAGCACTTTTTTTTGCCAAAGCTTAAAAATTGTTTAGATAATTTGAATATGTCTCCATATATGTAATAGTTTAAAATAGAGTTTGTTCTAAGTATAATGTGATGATTTTCTGTAAGGAATAAGAATGGGTTTTATATGAACAAGTAATAGGTGGTTATACAGTCTCATGCTTGATTGGAGGGTTTGGCATTGTTGTGAATGTTTATAATTGCCCCTTTTTTAATGCATCTTTTTTTCCTCTTTGTTTCCTCCCCACTTCTGAAACAAGTCATAAAGGGAGGCATTAATGCTTAGAAGGATTTTCACATTTTGTTCTGCACTTCTAAGCTATTGGATCAGGGTAGGTGGTCAGCTCATCCTCTTCTGGCATGAGGCTGAGGCTTAAGTAGAAGATGTTTTCTTAGTTCTGGTTCAGGTAGGTCAGCATTTCTGAAATGTAGCAGCACTGTAATTCTCTTTTTGGTCCTCACTGTTCTTCTTACTGTTCTAAATTATTACGTGCCACTACTTGATTTGGCTGGAGTGCCTGAATACAAATAATCAGCAATCAGTAATTCATCTGATCAAAAGCTGTGCAAATCTCCCAAGAATTACAGCCGTTAGTTCTATCCAGGAAAGCTGCAGTAGAGCAAACTGGGTAATTCCTGGTTAGGTTTCTATTTGTCCTCTGTTTAGTGTATATAACACAGTAATACATATACATGCATACATGAAAGAAAAAAAATACATATAATACATATATATATATATATTTTTTTTTTTTACCATTTTATTTTAACCCCTTCTGGAGACAATATAATATAATATAATATAATATAATGTACCTTTTAAGAGAGTAAGCTGTTAAAGGTAACGATCTCGAAACTGATCTTGATTCTGCCTAACAGTGGAAGGCTGGTGCCTTACAGGATCACCAGATGTGTTGCAGGTGTACCTGTTTCTATGAGAAGTTCATAATTCTGCATCAGTGAGAGTAGCAGATATGAATCTGTGCTACTGACCTTTGGATAAGGTTGACATAAGCTATTTTTTTAAAAATCTGGTTTGTATGTTTACTGTCGATTATATGAGCATATGGATGACACCCTTCATAATTGACAAGTTTAGAAATATTTCCTCTGGACTCTGAGCTGAGGCTGTATCTGGTACTAATGTATCAAGAGTAGAAAGAATTCAGTAAAATGCCTAATCTTTATTATTAGTCCTTCCCTGCATACACTTGAAAGCCTTATTTGTGTCCACTCTATTTTGTGTCTTACTTAGCAAATGTGCGTTTTGCCCTTTACATCATTGGGATTGAACCTCTAATTGTTTCACTGTTTTCTAAGCCCTGGGATGCACGCTTCTTCACAGTATGCTGTTAGAGCTGGTTTGTTGAATATTGTTCAGGGTCTTTCTAGTGTATCCATTCTTAATACTTGTTGCCTTGGATAAACTAACATTCTTAGCTTAGAGTGCTTCTTGCTTTCTCATAGCAAGTGTAGGAAATGTTTGAGTTTAAATATTCTGGTGTTTGCCTGGCTTGGCAAAACAGAACTGCCATTTAAGCAAGCATATATGTGTGTGTATACACATATATATTTTCAATTTATATTTAAAGTTGAGATTTTCTGCATTTTTTGAAGTTGAGTTGAAGTATGAATGAAAGACATAAGCTGGCTTTTGTCCACAGGACTGATGTTTTCTCCATCTGTCATCCTTCCTATTTAAGTGAGGAGCAGTGTTTGGGAAGAGACTTCTCTTCCCTCCTTTTCCCTGAAATGCCAATCTCCCATCTTTCTTTCTGGCAGCATCACCTTACAAAGAGTAGTAGAATAGTTTACAGGGAAATGAATAATTTATTTCCTGAAAAATTGATCAAATGACAGCTAAGTCAGAACTACAGGAAATGCTACAACAGAGACCAGCAACTTGTGGTAGAACAGTCTGTGCTTTCAGATCAAGATGTAAAATTTCTTGTGTATTTGAAATCTTCTAGCTCTTTTTCTACAGACCAGGTGTTTGACTTTTTTAGGCACCTAAAACTAATTCTTGAATATGCTTACCACACCGGCCGTTACCAGTTTGCTCTTGTAAGTTTGTTTTACATTCCTTGAAATTTAAGATGTTCGTCGTGTAAGGGACAAAAAGCAGCAGCTCAAAACTTCTACATTTTCATTCTTTTAATTTTTCTGTTTACACAAGTGAGATGGGTTTGGTTTTTTTTTTTTTTTACTACATAAGTTTCATATGCCCACTCTACTCTGTCAGTCACACAAAATACAAACTTTTTTAATGTTTTTTAAGGAGCCCTTTGAAGATGGCTACGCAAATGGTGAGGAAGGCACACCAGCTGGGGATGCAGCTGCTGCTTACACACCTGACAGCAAAGGGGTGGTCAAGTTTGGCTGGATAAAAGGTGTGCTGGTAAGTTTGATATATGGTTTTTCAGTTTCTTGCAGATCTTTCCAACTACCTTTGTTTTTGACAGGCATTGTGATAGTGTAATATAAAGATTATTTGTATGAGAGGTGTCATAAATGCTGTAATTCTAGGAAGGGTTGCCCCTGTTTCAACTGAATTTTAAGACAATAAACACTTAGGGCTTTTAAGTTCTTAAGGGATTGGGGTTTCTTAGCACAGGTTTTAAGAGTGATGATTTCCAAGAAGGAAAAAGATACCATAGTAGAAAAATCCATATTGTACTTCTGTGATTTGGAGAGGTCATTACCTCCTTTGTTGTAGGATTGGTATCTAACTCTTCGAGTAAAACAGAGACCTGAGATCTGGTTTTAGTCTCTTGTCTAAATTCTGTACAATGCAAACTCTATTTTTATTGAGATCTAAGAGTTGTAAATACAAGGATTTAAAAAAAATGCAAACGTCCATGCTGTTGTTGTGCAGCTGTGTTCTAAGATACAAAAGTTATAGAAATGGAAAGTTTCTCAGTGGTGCTTTATTGGGCACCCACCAGCACTGATAACCAGGAATAACCTTTCAGTTATTACTGAAAGTTGCAGCAGAGTTTTTGTTATTTTAAAAAGAGTAAGTTATTTAGTAGGGTATTGCTTTTAGTTTGGTTTTTTTTTTTGAGAGAGATTTGTGGGAGATACAAACTGGGGTTGTAGACCTCACAGTCATCATAGGCTTCTGCCTTACTTTAAGTCATGTATTGTGTAGTGTGAATTTTGGATACTAAAGGTTAGGGTCTAAATTACTGTATTATTAGGGTCTAAATTACTGTTGTTTGCTTAAGACATACTGCAAGTGTCAGATACTGAAATTCTCTTAACTCTGTGTTCAAGCTAGTAACTTTTTAATCATATTTAACTCCCATTTTAAAATCAAACTTAAACTTGTATAATTACATCATATTCTTGTGAAATAATGTGAAAAGTGGTGAGGAAATACAGCAGCAGGATCATTTCAAGAACATTAAAAGCTGAAATGAAGAATTAGTAAAAACAACTGCAGATGCAAAAACTAATCTATGTTAAATTTCTGTTTTATCCTAGGTACGATGCATGTTAAATATTTGGGGTGTGATGCTCTTCATCAGACTGTCATGGATTGTAGGACAAGCTGGGATAGGTATGGGTACTAATGGCAGTAATTTTATTTCAGTGACTTTCAAATGTGATCCACAAAAGGTGTTGATCCTGAGCTTTTACTTCAAACAGGAACAGGAAATTACCTTAATATTGCCAATTTTTATGGTAATTTATCCTTATCAAAAACTTCAGCCAGTTACACTTTTTCATTTAGGTACAAGGCAAGTATTTTAAAATTGACATTTTTAAGTCTTGTCTTCAGTGAAATACAGAGATAAACTTTTGATCTCTGGTTATTAAAACCTGCATATAGACTGTGTAGTATATAAGCAGTGCTTTTCAAAGGCTTAACTTAGTGTTGGACTGATCTGCAAAGGATTGACTTAGTGTTGGGCTGATTTGTGTCTCCTTGAATTTCTAGAATATGGCTCTTAACTTACTGATTTTAGAGAATCTTTGCCTTGTTTTATTTGTATCCTGAGAGAGAGGGGAAAGAGGAAGCCTTTTACTTGAAAGTAAATTCGTGTTGTATTTGTAAGACTGAGTATTTAAATGAAATTAAGTTGAAGGTTTGTACTCTTTAGTACTGCTGGGCTTACAGTGTTTTTCACCTCTTCTCCCAAAAGGTCTGTCTGTCTTGGTTATTGGAATGGCCACCGTTGTGACAACTATTACAGGACTGTCTACTTCAGCAATAGCCACAAATGGGTTTGTAAGAGGAGGTAATGCTATTTCATTAAGTTTTAAAGCTTTCCTCACTTGGAGTGCACACTTCAGTGTTGCTGAAGAGCAAACAAAGCCTTATTTGTATTCTGTATGATTAAACAGTCACATAATTAACAAAAAGTTGGTAGGTAGCCTGCTAATTAGATTTGAACTAGTACCTTGCTTTTCTGCTGTAAAAGAAACTTCATTGGTGTAAATTTTTGTAATACAAACATTTTTAAGGATAGGTATCCAGGAATGAGTAGGGTCTTAATATTCTCCTGAGCTGCACTGCTTGATTAAGAGCATGCTTATATGTGTTCATGTCCTGAAATAAACCTTCACATAAATACCTCTCTCTCTTAGCTCCAGCTTTCCCGAGGGTGATGGTTTTCATTCTCTTCCCATGGTTTATGTGGTATTGTCAGCTATTTTTGGAAATGGTTGGTGCCTCTGACATGATCAAACTGCTTCATGACATTACAAGATTGCTGCTAGGGAAAAAATATGGTGGAATTGAAGTAGTAACTTATAAAACTATCTTCCTTAAGATAAAGAATGAAGAGAAAAACCTCACTATTACAGAGTAGAGACCTAATGGGAAAGATCAGCTCTGAGTGTTAGCATTATGTCAAGCTTAGTTTCTAAATGCCCTTTCTGTTTTCTAATTCCGTTATATTTATCAGGTTTTCCCATTTGTATAGGAGGTTTTTTTTTAAGTCACTCATGAAAAATAGTACTTCATTAGAAAATTTAAAGTGTTGAATTGGAAGAACTTTAGAATTTCACAGGAGCAACTGTTTCTATGAAAATGTTACATTAGAGTAAGATTTTTTTTTTTAATTTTACATATACAATACAGAGTATGGCCAAGCTGGATACACGTATAGGATTTGCACAAGAAGTCTAATGCAGTGAAATTAAGCTTTTTCTGTTGCAGATTTTTAACATGCACTAAGTTACTTCAGACTGGAGCTGGAGGATTTTGTTGCTTCTAGAAACCTTAGCTCTCAGTTTGAGGAATATGCCTTTGCTGCATTTTCTAAACTTTACTTTCCTGTAATACTCCAGATACTCAGATTTTCATTTGTCATGCGGGATTTGAAATGTTGTTTTTGTCCAGCTCAAAAGTACCAAGAACAGGCTCTTGAGGGTCCCATTGGAGGGCAGAAAATTCCTTAGACAACAGAGCTTTTAGAAACAGGTGTTGAAGTTTTGGAACTTCAGTGGGTTTATTGCAGTCTTTGCCAGTTTCTTGATCTTGACTGCACAAGTGCTTTGAGCAGTAAAAGTTCGAAGTAAAAAGCCCAGTTACACTGCAGCGTGTTTTACAGTTAACCACAGAACCGGTTGCATACCTGAATAATATGATGTGGTGCCTGAGTCATGGTTATTTCCAACTGGTCTCTTTTCCTAAGAACTTGAAATATGTAATATATATTATATATATATATAATATATATTATTATAATATATAATAATATAACTTGAACAGAAGCTTCAGCACTTCTGTCCCTAAAATACTGAGTTAAGGGTTATTTTCTAATATATCAGGGAATAAAGAGTGAGTAGATTCTGGCTCGTGTAGATGTTAAATTGCTAATGACTGTTGTTTCCAAGCTTTATCATGTAGAGGACTTTTTTGTCATTTGTATTTTTTTTTCTTTCAGGGGGAGCATATTACTTAATTTCCAGAAGTCTGGGGCCAGAGTTTGGTGGTGCCATAGGTCTGATTTTTGCATTTGCCAATGCTGTGGCGGTGGCAATGTATGTTGTTGGTTTTGCAGAGACGGTTGTTGAGCTACTAAAGGTACATGGATGAGAGAGCTTATATTGATTATACTTTATTTATTAAGTTCTATACTTAATAGAACATATACATATACATATACAGCATTGGAGTTTATAAATCATATGCTTTATATGTAAAGTTAAAAAATTATACTTGATTTTTGATTCACCTAATCATAAAACTGTGGTTTGAAGAGACATTTCAGGGTTATCTAGTCCATCCCCCATCTAGGTAGAATCACAGAATGATTTGGGTTGAAAGGGGCCCTAAAAACTACCCTGCAATGGGTAAGGACACCTTCCACTGTCCCAGGCTGCTCCAAGCCCCAGTGTCCAACTTGGCCTTGGATGCTGCCAGGGATCCAGGGGCAGCCACGGCTTCTCTGGGCACCCTGTGCCAGGGCCTCCTGACTCTCACTGTAAAATGTTTCTTTCTTATATCTAGTTTAAATCTGCCATCTTTTAGTTTAAAACCATTATTCCTTGTTCTGTCTCCACAAGCCCTATCCAAAACTCTGTTCCCATCTTTCTTATAAGCCCCCTTTAAATATTAAGTGAGCACTGTAAGGTCTCCCTGGAGCTCTCTTTTCTCCAGGCTGAACAGCCCTTATAGTTTCCATTTGGAAGATTCATTGTTTTAGAAACAAGGCAAAACTCAAATTACTTGTATTCTTAGAGGGAATTTGGAGTCAGTAAATTTGTGGTGTGGTTAACTGCTAATAAATTATAGTGAAGAAAATGCTGTTCTTTAGTAGGGAAGGTATTTACTTAATGAGGTATATGACTGTGTGTATTTTTTGTTTGCTTCGTTAGGAAAATGGAACGTTGATGATTGATGAAATGAATGATATCAGAATCATAGGGGCTATCACTGTGGTCATACTGCTGGGCATTTCCATTGCAGGAATGGAGTGGGAAGCAAAAGTAAGGAACTCCCATTTTTTTTTTATTCCCTGCTTTGTAATTTTGATGCTGTTTTTGTAGCTTACCTATCTGATTTATTTTTAGTATATTCAGTGTATTCAGTATTTCAGGATGTTATGTTAGAAGTTAGTTGACTTTCATGCAGTGGCTCTTGGTCTGACACTAGCATGTGCAGCTCTGAACAGCATTTCAGATCTTAAACCACTTCGCTGGAAGCTTAAACATCTATGCAATCCTAAACTCCAGCATGATCCACTCTTAAATGACATTTTTAAGTAGATGAATGGTATTTCCCTCTTCTGGGAAATTACAGCACAGGAGAAGGAAGAACTTCAGCGTGGGAATTTTCCCTTACTATGAACTTTTGGCAAATTCTGGGGATGAAAAACACAGGGGTGGTTCCAAAGCCAATCTAGAACTGTGTCGTTTGTGCTAGCTCAAATGCAGTACCCTTGCCTTCTCTTCCATTCTCTTCTGGTTTGGTTTTCACCTGGAAACAGCCAAACAATGGGATGCATTCACTAGACCCAGCACAGAGAAGGGTTTTGCGCATTGGTGGTGATGAATGTGTAGGAGGGAAAACCTCCTTCCCTCGTCTTGGTGGCTGCACAGTCTTAGGTCAACTCTGACTGAAGATATCTTAGAGTACCTAAACAGAGAAGCTGCCTTACCAGTTTTCTGCTTGGCATTATGAAGTAGTGTAGCTTGCTCTCTGTTTTCTGCACCTTGTAGGTTTTTTCTGAATATCTGCCCATAATGTGCTCAAAAAAAAAAAAAATCAAGAAGAGGCTCTCACTTGGGGCTTCCTTCCCAATTTATATCACAATAGCTCCTATTTTTCTGCACTGAGAGGCAGCTGAAGGAACCTTTCATGAACTATTTTAAGTTTCTTATGCTACTGCATCAAGAAGATGATGGTATTTATACCATCAAAACGAGAGAGGGTTTTTTATCATTGTTGCTTCCAAGAAATAGGGATCCTAGAAGAAGTGAGTGAAGATTGAGTGCACTGCTTTGATCTAATGGGGAGAAAAGAAACTTACAGAAATTGACTTTGGCAGGAACTTCTAAACTGACCTGTAAAAACTGTTTACCTTTCTCAAGTAGCCTTTCACTGTCTATAATTTGTGATGCTGTCTTTATATACCCACCTGCAAACAATTCCTTCCTTATTCTGAACTGTTTTGAAAGAATTATTTGTTATTAATCCTCTGGCCGCAGCCACTTGAAGTCATAAGAAGTGTCTTGGTTTTGCTGTGTAGCATGAGCAGTTAAGTAACAGTAGCTTTCATGAAAATACCCATTTAATGTTTCTACATCAAACCTGAATTGTGACATGTGCAGTGTCATCCTTATTTTAGGGGTAGCTTTTGAAAGTCCTGTCCTCAGTGGAAAAGTCAAGACTTGGTTTCTCTGTCATGGAAGGAGGCAAGTCAGAGCAATGATAGGCAACAGAACCTGTCAAGCAAGCATTTCATGTGGGCTAACATACAACTTAGCATAGCAAAACACTAATGTCTCCATCCTGAGCTGTGGTGGTGTTCTATGCATTAGCCATATCTTAGAGAATGCCTTGCAAAATGAAGCAGGGGAATCTATAATAATGCCTTAGAAATAGATCTAAAAGTGAGGAGAGACTGGGATTGTTTCTGGGAAAGTTTGCTTTAAGAAGTAGATCATCCTCCGAGTTTGTGGTGTTTACTGCACAGCTCCTTGTGTTGAAGTCTTAGAAGCCCATTCTTTCAGACTTTGGAATTTAAATAAGATTTTCAGCAAACATCCCTAGCTTCAGGGAGAAGCCTAGGTTAGTTACTGGAAAAATCCACTTGCGGCAATTGCTATGTGATAACTTCATGTCTATGTTTCTGTCTTACTGAGGACTTCTGTAAACACCCAGCTGTATCTTTATACCTGTCACCTCTTCTTGAGGCTTTACAAAGATTTAAATACAGGGCACAAACTGTATACAACACAAATTTTTCTTCAGGTGGACTTTTAATCTGCTCCAGGGCATTTTGCTCTGTTTACCAGTGTTCCACACTGTTTTCTTGAGAGGCTGTGTGAACTGAAAACTTTGTGTTTTGTAGGCATCAGCAATGCCACAGTGATATTGCACATTAACTCCTGATCCTAGGCCTAAAAAAGGTCTGTGAATAGCTTCCCCCAAGATACTGGCATTCCTTTCTAAGGAATCAAATAACCAAAAAGATAACAGCAGTGTGATTCCTTATTTAAATGGAAGACCTGAACCATTTCTACAATGCCTAGATTTATCTTTGTTCACACTTTTGAACCATTGGATAAAGTACTTCTTGTTCAACTTCTAGGGCTTACAGTAGCTCTGCAGGAAAGTCACTGAAAATCTAGCTTGTAATAAATGAAGTCTCAAAACTAGGAATTAACAAGTAATTGTTCTAGTTCGCAGTTTAATTTCTTAAGTAAGGGTTGAGAACATGAAAATGTAGCAAAATAACCTAGTTCCTTGCATAAAATAGGAGACAAAAAGCTGTTTGATTCTGGATGTAATAAAATTTTTAGAATATATCACATACTAAAGTATTAGACAAAGTAGGACCATGGCTAATAATGCATTAGTAGCATTTGTATTGCATTTGGCTATTTTCATGCGAATTTCTTGAATGTCCTCAAATGCACTCCTTCTGGAAAGCTTCTATGTAGAGAAATTAGGCTTTTTAAGCATTTTGTCTTTAGAAGTATAATTTTGAGGCATTTAGTAATAATAAACCTTTTTGATTAGGCATAAAACTTGGAAATTATTCCTGTTTCTTAATTAAAAATCCTTGTGCAAGTTCTCTCCAGCTTTCCTCATTTTTTTGCAGAGAACATGCTGAGAAGGTGGAACTGAATTTGGAATCAAGTAAACATTTACATTTTATAGCAGAGCACTTGATACTGTGAAAAGAACAAGTTCTCCTTTCTGACAGCAGTCATTGTGTTTCAGGCACAGATAGTCCTGCTGGTGATCCTCATACTTGCTATTGGAGACTTTGTAATAGGAACATTTATTCCTCTGGACAGCAAGAAGCCCAAAGGTTTCTTTGGTTATAACGGTATGTCGGGACAGTTTACAGTATGGTAAACAATACCTTTTTTTCCAAAATAAGCTGTTATAATTAAATTAAACATCTAATATATCTTATAGTCCTACTTAACTATGGAGACTATTTTTCCTGATTTCTTCAAACTTCTGCAGTTGGGTCAAAAGTTGAATATTCCTTACTATTGAATATATATTAAATTTTTAAAAGCTGGATTTTGCTGTAAGTATTTTTACTATCTTTAAATCTGTCTAAGTTTAGTGTGTTGACTTTTACTTTGAGTTGAAGTAATGAATTAGGGCTTAGATGTTCTGTACTTAAAGAAGGTCCTGTGACTGTCAGCTTTTTTATTGGTTTGATAGTGTCTGGAATGGGTTAATACTTCAGCTTCCATGTGAGTGCTGACAGACTTAAATCTCCTCCTGCAGCCGAAATATTCATGGAGAATTTTGGACCAGATTTCCGACAAGAGGAAACTTTCTTTTCTGTCTTTGCTATTTTCTTCCCTGCTGCAACTGGCATACTTGCTGGTGCAAATATCTCAGGGGACCTTGCGGTAAGTAGTGAATTAAAAACATTTTTCACAACCAGTTGAGTGTGCATTGGCCTCTGTCATCACTGTCCACTGACATTTTTCTTTCAGGATCCTCAGTCAGCCATACCTAAAGGAACGCTGTTGGCCATCTTAATCACTACATTGGTTTACGTAGGAATTGCAGTATCTGTAGGTAAATAGAGAATGTTTTTAACTTTATCCTTTCAAGTTCTTTCTGAAGGCTGTATTTTGATATGGTTTTATGTAATTTGTTATGTAAAGTCGTGTAATTGACTTTCCTTCATAGGAAGGTAATAGCCAAAGGTTTCTGGTTTTTACTGTTGGGAGATTCAGTTTTCAGCTGGTTTTATAATTTTGTGAAATGACTTGATGCTTTTCTAAGAAAAGCGCTTCAGTCTAAAGATGACAAAAGACTTCTCTTGGTGTTTCCCTATTTGTTGCAGTTATTTATGTTAAAGGATTTACAATTTAGCAGTAGGATAATCCCTGGATTAGAAAAGCATGTTTTCAGGAACTACCCACTGAAAAAACACCTGTATTGTTTTGAGGATTATGGTAATCAGCCACTTACCTGCAGTGAACTGTGGGATGATCAGACAGCACTGTGGTGAGGATGCTTGAGCAGTAATTCCCCAGTTGAGAGAGGAGACCAAGAAAGGCCTCCAGTTCTTGTCAGCCTGCTTTTGGAAGTGTCATGTTCTTGTGCAAAGAGGAGAAATAACCACAGACTGATCTGAGTCTTCTCGTCTCAGTCTTTTTCACCCCACAGTTGTTTGAAATCCTCTCTAGAAGTTGCCCTGGGGTTGATACCAGCTTTGCTGTAGATTACCAGTGGTTAACTACATTTTTCCCCACGCATAAAATAATTCTAGTAACATTAAGATTACAGGATTGTAATTGAATCATGCACATTTCTTGCCTGTGATTGGAAATGTTTTTTACTAATTTCACATAAACAAGTTTCTGACGGCAATAATAGTTTTTCTTATATGAAAGACCTTGTTTTATAATAGCTGTGGTGCCTTTTGAATGAAATTCTCATTTATAAGAGTGCCATTGATCTTACCACTAATGATACTTCCTTTCCAAAGATACCAATCTTGCTAGTCTGCTTCTGTTGGCTAACGTGGGAGTGTAGCTCTGCCAAATAGTTGCTCTGTAGTGATTGTGTTTTATGCAGCATAATGAGCTACACTCATTTCCTAATTAGATTGACTGCGTAGACCTCTTGCTACCAAATTTGAATCCTTTGGAACCTCAACCCACACAAGACTGAAATTGTTGTTAATACTCACTTATTAAAGGAATACTTTGATCAGCTTCCAAACATGAAAAGTGCAATATAAAATTGACAAGAGAAGCATTTTGCAAAACCAACTGGACGTGAAATTGTTTGATTCATCAGAAATGTTCTGCCGTGTACTTACACTTCGAATTCTGCTAGTTAGAAAAAGGCAGTAAGAGTCAGAGATTATGAACGGAATTTAACTCCTTTTGAGGCACTGGATCAGAAATACTTGACAAATACAAATAGTTTTTATTCCTTTCCCAGAGGAGTGGTAAGGAAAATCACTGAAGATTTGAAGGGGCTAGTAAATGTTGCAGAGTAGTCATAGCTGAAGAGGAAGATATTCTAAATTTAGCTCACTGTTTGTATGCTCTGTAGTTAGTAAGAGGGCTAAATTGAGTAGAAAAGGCTGAAAAAAAGGAAAATTACTGATCCTGCTGCTAGAGCTAGGCAGCTATTTCAAAAAGGTAACTGTGAGATGTTGGTATGCAGTTCGATAATTTAGCAAAGGATGAATGCAGACATGCAGGTGGCATGAGGCAGACTTCACAGGCAATTTTGCATCAAAACTCTTGGAAGATACATTTCAAAGAACTACATTTATGGCTTTAAAAATAAGGGAAGCTCAAACAAACAAACAAAACAACAACAAAAAACCAAACAAACAAAAAAAAAAAGCCAAAGTTCTGAATAGCATTAAGACCTGCTTCCTGTACTTACGAAAGTAAAACTAATTAAGAAGTGCCAAACTACGTGTTTACAACACTAGTAAAATTAAACGCTCTGAACGGTAGTCTGAAGCGCTGTAGTACCTCTGGAATTCATGTATCAAAGGGATAACTTGATAGAGATGGCTGTAAACTTTTTCATGCTTAAAGCATAGCAAAGCTCAATTTGACTTTGGCAGGAACATGCTTATAAATGCCTGTGAAAAGGTGAAATCTTTTTTTTACAGGAGAGAAGACCTAGAGACTTCTGGGAAAATGCTGTCAGAATCATATAAATAAATGAAACTTTTCTGGATGAGTGTTAGAGAAAGTAGTATTTATTATTGTTACTTTTATCTAAGTGTCTTCTGCTGAGAGCAGAGCCTGCCTGGCTGGCTTCTGTTCTACATTCTCTCACAGTAAAGCCCACATTAAGTTTGTTCCTACTGCCATGTCTCTTTTTGCTATATTTTGATTCCATGTCTGAAAGTCCTGCCAAACCAGCTGAGTCTGACCTTCGACAAAATGAGGAGGAGGATGGCTGTGGTAGTGCAGTGTAGATATTTTAATAAGTTTTTCAGTATTATGGGCCTGCCGCTTCAATCTGTCACCAACAAAATGGTATTTACAAATAGTTCAGCTGAGAAGTGCGTTGTCAAATCCGTTATCTACTGCTTGAGTGTCTGGGGCAAATACTTGTGTTGTGAAGAAGGAGAAACATTTTCCTTTTACAGAGCTTTTAATCCCGTTTAAACAAGAAAACCAGAAAAAGACCTCAGCTCCTCCACATACTCACAAGAAAAGCATAAGACAGGTGTTTAGTGTAGGAAACTTTAATTGTAATTTAACCAGTTAGGCATAATAAGTAGCTAAAAAAGAAATGAGGAGTGGAAAGATTAATTAATGTCCACCTACTGGGACCAGGTGTTGCAGTGGGCTGTCAGTCAAGTTGTGATGACTCACAACAATTAAAATATGGTATAGCTAATTAGGAATTCATTTTCCCCATGGAAGAGAGACAACATACATAGATGCCTAGGAATATTACTGTACAAACTTGAACTTGCAGCAGATCTCTGCCTTTACTTTGCACATAATTAATTTAGGTCCTTAGCTGTCATGGAGTTCTGTTGCAAGACAATTCTTCATGTTAAGGTTCCTGAGAGATTGAAGTAAGGGAGTTTTATTGACTCTGTAGACTTTTTCTCCACTCCTTGTTTAACTCCAGTCCATGGAAGTATTTCCTGGTGTTCAAACAGTTTAATGACCTCTATTATTAGACCAGAGAACATTAAATAATACTTAGTCTGATGTGCTTTTAGTCATATATGAGACAGAGCCCCCTTGAAATAGAAAACTTAATGGTTTTTTGGTACTCTTTAGTTTTTCTTAATACTTCCAGGCTGAAATGCTGTTTCTCCAGCATTTTCTTGACCAGCAAAATTAAAAGTAGTTGTAGATGAGCTGAAGACAGTAGTTAAGGTGATGATTATAAAAAAATGGGAGAAATGGTACTCTGTGTCTGCTTTTCACCAAGAAACCAACTGAAAAATGGTCACATAGGAGATGGCTTATTTAAACATTGGGAAATGGCTTGCAATAGGCTTTCATGAAACTTTCTTTTAGTGGCTGAGTCATAGTGACTAGGAAAAAAAAACAACTGTCACAGAGTGTATACCTGTCTGGAAACATCTATGCATACAAAACAAATCTACACTCCTCTAGGAAAAATGATCAACAGAGAAAGTATAAAGTCATAAAACCATAAAATGGCTTGCATTGGAAGGGGCCTTGAAGACCATCCAGTTCCCATCCCTGCCATGGGCCGGGACACCTTACACTATCCCAAGTGGCTCCAAGCCCTGTCCAACCTGGCCTTGAACACTTCCATAGATCCAGGGACAGCCACAGCTTCTCTCGGCAACCTTTGCCAGTCCTGTCAAATCAGACTTCAGTTTGGGAGCTATTTGGAAACTCAGGCTTCAGAGAAATAGTATTTTAAGCTAAAATTGCACTCTTAAACTTTTTCAAGTCTACTGACATGGTTTTCCTCTGTTCCAAAACTTTCTGTTTCTTCTTGCAATCAGATATATTTAAAAAACTAAAGATTGTTTCAACCAAGGCAGCAGTTGTTTTGTATTTGTTCTTCACAGTGAAGATGGGCTTAGTACTGTAGTATGTTAAAAAACTAAATGGTGTATTTTAATGTTGCTCTGTGAGATTGCGCTTACATAAAAAGGAGTTAACACGTATCCTTAAATTCAGGTTCAGTTTTTAAGCCTCTTTTTTATTGTTGTGTCCATTGTAGGTTCCTGTGTAGTTCGAGATGCTACAGGAAACATTAATGACACCATTGTTGCCGAGCTGACAAATTGCACTGCTGCAGCCTGCAAACTAAACTATGACTTCTCATCCTGTCAGTCTCAGGCAGGGGCAGGGTGTCACTATGGGCTGATGAACAATTTCCAGGTATAAAACTTCCTCCTTAATCTGTCTGTTGGGTTTTGGGTTTGGTTTTTTGGGGGGTGTTTTTTGAGTGATTTTTTTGTGGGTTTCTGTTGGTTTTTTGTTCGTTTTTATTGTTGGGGAGCTGTGCAGGTTTTTGTTGGGTCTTTTTGTTTTGATGCGTTTTTTATTTGGCTCGGATTTGTTGGTTTTGGGATTCTTCTGGTTGTTTTTTGTTTGTTTGTGTTTCTTTGGGTTTTTTGTTGTTTGTTTTGTTTGGGGTTTTTGTTTTTATTTTGGTAGATTTTGTTGGTTTTTTTTCCTTGGATTTGTTGGCTTGGGGTTTTTTTTAGTTGCTTATTAGGAAAAGTCATAGGCCAAATATGCTCATCTCCATAAATACAAGTTTTATGTGGGATAGGTGTGTAGTATACTCTAGCTGGTATGCAAAAGAATGTATACATATTGGAAACTCTTAGGTGTTTATTCACAGGTGGTATAAATATACTCTTTTTCTGAGTAAATTGCTTAGATACAGGTGGTGGAGCTGCAGCTTTCTTTCGGTACCTGAATGTCATCATTCACTGGTGGGGGTAGATGTACTCATTTTTAAGTAGTGATGCTGAGTAATCATAGGTAGCCTCTGTCAGTAACCTGCTTGCTAATTTTTTAAGTTTTTTAGAAAATAACAATTATTTTTTTAAAGACTGTTTTATATATTTATCATAGCATCCTCTTTAATGGTACTAAGGTAATGAATTTTCATTAAATATGATGTTACAGTATTTTAAAATCCTCTACAAGTTAAGGGGTAGTTCATAGTCTTTCACCACAGCCAGCTGGATTGCTCATGAACTACTGGTAAGGGTTTGAAAGAATACAGGGAAAATTGCTGTTTCTTCTTTCACCCTCCCAGCTTTTACAGTACATCTCTGAAAAGAGTCTAATTCTGTCTTCTCAGGTGTCAGAAGGAAGACGTCTGTATGAGAGGCTGTTTATCTAAGGAGAAACTTGTCTGTTTTGTAACTAAACTGCTCTCAACGTTGTATCTCTGATTGTTAGGTGTAAGGAGAGGTATTTTTTGTCATGTGCAGAGCATGGTGTATGTAGGAATGGGGTGTCCCAACCTTGTGCACTTTTCAAGCTCAAACTTACATCCCTTTTTTGTATGGTAAATAACTGAGAACAGATATTGCACAAACTCCAATTAATCCCTAAGGTGAGGGAAAATTGTTGTATTTATCTTCCAGCTTGTAAACAGGCAGATTCTGGGGCAGAAGGTGCCAGTTGGTGTTCACAGTGTAATGATTTCATCACTTCAGGACGCTCTGTGCTGCACTCGGTTCTTTTGGCAAAGAAATGATCTGAAGTTCTGCTGGGGCAGCTCAGGGTTTGGGTGTGTTCAAGCAGTAGATGGATGACTTGTATTATGATTTACCTGTGGAAACCTTAGATGAGAAACTCTAAATGAGGACAGTAGGTGAGACAGGCTTAGTCAGACCTGCCTAGGAAGACCATCTGTAGTTTCTCTTACAGTCAGTGAATTACAGAAGTTCTCACAGACTTCTGATATTTTTGTTAAGTGTCAGTGGTTATTCTGTGCCTAGGCTGTCACCTGCCTATAGAAGAGTATTTTCAAAAATTTTTTTCTGGGCTGTATAGCCTCAGCCTAGAGCTTCCCAGGAAAAAGTTACAACTTTGGGTAGTTAAAATGCAGATTTTTTTTTTCCAACTTTGGATGAAAGTTGAAAACAGCATGAAACTCAGTTGTTTGCTCCAGAGTGCTGGACCTAGGAACTAAATAGTCAAAATACAGTATTTTATGATCCCAAATGTTTGAAATTTGGGAAACTGTCTTAACTGTAAGTGTCAGGCAAACATAATGAGGCCCTTATCAGCAGGAACTATATGTCTATGTCATCACATCAGTGGTTACAGGGCCACTCTGCCCTTTTTTGCCTGATTTTGCAGGGATAAAAATTTCAGTGCTATGCCTTTGTGGGCTCCTTGGTTTGTGGTCAGGAGGTCTGAAATTGTGTTGGGGATGGAGGGAGGGGAGTTTAACACCACGGGACACTGATTCTGCTGGATCTGGTTCCTCCTGTGCTCTCCTAGCTTAGAAAAGCTTCCTGAAGTCTCTTAAACTAAGGCATAACTTGGTAGCTTTTAAAATGCCAAATTTTACTTGCATAGGCGATTAATTGTATAGGCAGTTAGTTGCTGGGATATCTTTCAAATCTATGGAACAGTGTAATAGTGAAAAATACAGTGTCAATAATTAGAGGCATTGGACAGAACCTAGAAAGAGAATGTAAAGTATGAGTTGATTGCCAGAAGCAAATAGCAAGTTGAGGCAAGTGTAGTAAAGTGAAGGCATCAAAGTAAAAATGTTTTACATATGGGGAGAAAAGTGATGGACACTTTTACACAGATTCTGCCTATAGTGAGGGAAGATTGATGAAGCCATCCTTGCAGGGAAAAAAATTACATACTGCTTCTATAAAAATTATTCTGCACTTGTTTATTATGTTGCTATAGCAAAAGTTTCTTTCTACAATAGTATTAAAGCATTTACACCTTTAAGTTTTATTCTGTTACATAATGTAGGGTTATTAGAAACCTACAAACTGTAACTTTCAGGTCATTTAAAACTGTAACTTTCTGTTTGCTTATGAAATTCAATTTAAACCGAGGCATAAGAGAGATAGTGTAATAGATAGGTTGTTAGTTTTACTCCTCTATGATTATAGGCCTGGCATACTTTTTTTTTTTTTTGTTATAAACTTGCAAGTAGGCTTCAGGAAATCCTCTCCTTCATTTATCATACTATTCTGACAAGATACCTGGCTCTAATTTTTGCAACCTCTGTTTCTTAAATTTCTTTTTCCAAGCAAGACGTGCCTTGAACTGACCAGTGAAACCTGATGTAGTGCACAAATTCAGCTGACTGAGAGGCCCAGCAGTCCTTGTCAGTCTGGTCTGGAGAAATCCACTGAACTTTACTCTGATTTTAGCCCTAGTGAACAAAATTTCATCAGTCATCTATACATTATATCTGAGAACATCTGACCTAGTAAGATTTATTTAGATAGCAAGATTTTACAATTTCAGGTTACTGTAACTTTAAGGGGGAGACTTCTGCATGTTTTTTCTTGCCTCCCTTCAGTTGCTCTGCTGATAATTCAAGTGAGATTGCTAGGGTGAAAAAGACAAGCAGTGCAAGTGATGTAGAACCACTTTGTGCTTGAAAAAGCAACCTGCTGGGTTTGGTCTGTTGACTAAAATTCCTCAGCACTGGCTGTCTTAAAGCAAGTTTAGCTTTTTTCTTTGTAAAGAAAAGTATTATATTAAACCATTAATGTTTTTTAATTACACAATTGTGTATCCTAATTCACATGGCAGATGCAAATCTGGATGCAACTATGGTATGGAAATAATCAGTAGAATAGTAGAGTTGTAGAATGGTTTAGGTTGAAAGAAACCTAAGATGATCATCTTCCAATCCACATGCCATGGACAGGGATGGCACTCACTTTTTATAAGCTCCCTCTTTTTTTAAGACTCTTTGAGGTACTGGAAGTTACCAGCTCATTACTCATCCAGTTTACCAAGGATTGCATATTTGACTTCTGTCACTGAGATTAGAGATGTGCTGGGATTTGATCTTGGGAAGATAGGAAGCAAGTTTGTTTTGACCTTGTTTTGATTGGCAAAAAGCCTGACTTAAAATGATTGAGATTCCGAGAAAAGACTATGAACTTTCCCAAGATGTTTCTCAGTTTCACTTGTTTTATCACTTGGGCTTTCTGAGACCGTGTTACTCAGCAAAAGGTTAGTTGGAATATATAACACACTCCGAAGTATTTTTTGTCCGTTACTTCCTTCTAATCTTATGAGGCCATGAAGACTTTTGCCCTTGATAATTTGAGCTTCAAATTATAGATACATTATGTGAAAAGCCACCATCTCTTGTCCTGAAACCAGGATGCATTTATATTCCCTCATCTGTCTCTAGTTCAGTCATTTATGTGAATGCATGATACTCAAAAAGCTTTTAAGCGAAGAGTGCATAGTGGGTTTTTTTTCTGTTTGTGTAGGTAATGATGCCATCTGTTTGTGTAGTGTACTTTTTCACATATTTTAAAAAATTATTTTGTTTTTCAGGTTATGAGCATGGTATCAGGATTTGCACCACTGATTTCTGCAGGTATTTTCTCTGCCACCCTGTCGTCTGCATTAGCATCTCTTGTGAGTGCCCCAAAGATCTTCCAGGTAAGTAAGGGAAGAAAACAGTAATATTTTGAAGAGTAATTAATTTTGAGTCATGGTTTTTGGAAGGGGACTGACATACTGCCATCATGATCCATATCAGATGACATCAGTAGATTGTTCTAATATTTATCTGTCGTTTAGAATAGGACAACAGTTTGCTACTGTTTCTTGAGGTTCCTGAATGTGTTTTGCTCTACCTTCTTGTTAACTATTATATCTCCTTCTGTGTCTTTAATTGGGTTAAAAAAAGTTCAGTGGGGAGTCAGTGCTATTGGTGTAGAGAACTAGTGTGTTTATTGGAGAAATTTTCCACTTCCTGAGAAAATACAGTCTGTAAAAGAAGACTTCCTGTGATTGTAAGACAGTAGACAAGGAAAATGGACAGTTACTTACAGAGGAGCAAAGTTGCTTCTTGCAGGTGGACATATCAGAAGGATAGAATAATGAAAATGCAAAATGTCAAGATGCAAAGACAGTTGAGAATACAATTAGTCCATGATGGTTATAAACTATCAGGAAGTGTTCAGAAAGATAGTATGCAGTGGAAGATGGCATGAGCAAAATGCATGTTGATTCTTGATTCCTTTTTTTTTTTTTTCCTTAGGCTTTGTGCAAGGACAGCATTTATCCAGGATTTCAGATGTTTGCTAAAGGCTATGGGAAGAACAATGAACCACTGAGAGGATATATTCTAACATTTTTAATTGCTCTTGGATTCATACTAATTGGTTAGTTTGAAATTTTAGTACATCTCAATCCCTTGTGTCCTTTAGAAAGCATTCTAGTACATGTTGTGAAGTTGATGACAGGGTCCTAGAGATGTAATGCACGGCTTAATTCTAAACCAGCATTCTAAATCTGTTTTTTTTTTGAGGCTTACTTTCCCCTATCTTCTAGATACAACTCTGCCAAGAACTGCAGTAAATTTTAACTGTATTTCTCTTTTTAACCATAGATACTTGTCTTTAGGTACTGTAAATACATCCTTTGCTTGAGACAGTGTTAACATCTTGTAAATATGAAAGTTTATTTCAGATTTTTAATAATGACAGCTTCAGTAAAATACAAACTTGCATGAGCAATGTTATTTAAAATGTGCTTTTCTGTTAAGTTACAAATGGTAGAGCTGAGTGCTGACAATGGTGTTGCTAAAGGTCGTCTAGGTATAATTAATTACGTGTGTTCTCTGTAGATGTCAAACTAATTGTGCTGCGTCCATCTGTGAGTCCTGTGCCGGTGCTTTAAACTTGTTTTCCAATTTGCTCTGTCCTCCTTCCTCCACATCTGCTTGAGGCAGAGATACATCCATGGGGTCCCTATGACCCATGCTGACTGGAAGCTTGATTGCAACTAGAAACTTGCAGACTAGGATGTCACTTTCTGCATTTTGATCACTTACTTTTTTTTTAATGGTGGTGAGACTGCACATACAGATTTATGTTGTGTACCATGCCTCCCTCAAGGAAAGGAGAGAGGATAAAGTTTTACCCTCTCACTGAAGGGGATGTAAGCATCACTTTTGTGATGGTGTTGGTCTATAATACTAGAATCTTTCGGCATTCTTCAGAACCTAGTGTATTAGTGCACTATTTTATCCAAGCCCTGCTGGGAATGAAATTTGCTCAAGTAATGATCTTGATAAAGTATGCAGTGCTTCCAGAGTGCTTCTAGAACATTTGGTAGTGCTTATATTTTTTAAACTGAAAGCTATACTTTCTAACTGTTAAAAGATAACTTAGTAAATACAAGATCATTGACATAAAGCTCTGTCAGCAAAAAGAGTAGACTGCATTTCCCAAAAACGATAAACTTACTTTCTTATCAGAAAATAAGATTCTTTGTAGCAGAATTTTTACTCGGTAATCTGCAAAGCCATTGGATAATACCTTTAATAACAACTTCTTTTTTTCATTTTACAGCCGAACTGAATGTCATTGCTCCAATTATTTCTAATTTTTTCTTGGCCTCATATGCCTTGATCAACTTCTCTGTATTCCATGCTTCTCTTGCAAAATCTCCAGGTAGGAAATACATTTTAGGGGTGGGAGTTTAGCCTTATAATTGCTTTATGCATAAATACAATTTTAAAAGTTTTAAGATAAATTAAGGTTTAGTTTAATTATTAAATTCATATTTGATTCTCACGGCATTAAAAGCTTAATATGTTGTATTCATGGATGTTCTGAAATTTTGAGAACTGGGTGATCCAGTAGGGCTTGGGGGCTACCAATTTTGTCATCTTTGCTAAGGGAACACAAGATAATTCAGAGTTTATTCAGAAACCTGGGAAGAAAGCTTCCTTGATAATTCAGTAGCTGGTGCTGGCAGTCCACCCTTTTGCTGTCTTCAGTTTCTCTTAATTTGTTTTATCTTCCAGTCCAGAAGAAACAGGAATTGCTGGTGTTACTGCTACATTTTTATAGTCTTTAGTTTGGAAGGTTGGTTAAACTACAGGAATAAGCCAAAACCTCATACCTGCAGAACAGGTGTACATTATACCCAGTCCACATGCACTTCTACTGGAATAAGTCCTTAAAAGCTTCTTAAGTTACTGATCTGGTGGATTTATTTTTTTTCTTCTCAGAGCGTGGGTATAATAGTTTGCACAACAGTTCTAACTTCAGTAACTATATTTAATACACTTGTTAATCTTGGATGTGTTTATGGAGGTGTGCATGTGTATACCCGATTCTGGATAAACGTGTGGAAAAAAATGTAAGACACTGGCAGTCCAGTACTTCGATGTACCCAAGTTCTGTTTGGATATACCTGTCCTTTTCCTTTTCATGTAGTGGGAATTTCTGTGTAAACAGTTAAAATGCACAACTAAAAATACTAGTATGTAAGAAACTGAGGTATGAGATGATGATTTATGCTTTACTATCTTTGAAAGGAAAAATCAAATGTCACGCAAAGTTACTGCCAAAAGTTCCTGGAGTCTGATTCGATAGACATACACAAACATCCTCAAACTTCCCTTCTGAGCTGTGCTTTTGAGGGGCAAAATTAGGAGCATTTACTTACCTGTGTGAGAAAGATGCTAATTCATTTGAAAGGTGTTGGAAAATGGAAAGCATAAGTGTACCAGTCTGCATTTTACACGTCACTGAAATTCAGACATTCATATGTAATGGATGCAGAATGCCAGGGAAGGAATAGAAGTGCAGTGCCTTGCTTCTCTTGTAGTGTTGTCTAAATTAGTTTTCTCCCTTTTTTTTCTACCCTCCAAAATTTTATTTTCACTAGGCTGGCGCCCTGCTTTCAAATACTACAATATGTGGATTTCTCTTGTTGGAGCTATTCTGTGCTGCATTGTAATGTTTGTCATAAATTGGTGGGCAGCACTTCTAACCTATGTCATAGTCCTTGGGCTTTACATCTATGTCACTTACAAGAAACCAGGTACGTATGGGGGCTTCTTTTGGTTGTGGAGGGGGGAAAGAAGGGAAGAAGAGATGGCCTTGGCAGGGAAAAAATCCCAGCAACTTCTTTCTGTTTGGACCACTAGATTAAATTTCTGTTTCAGGCTTTTTAGTTTTAATTAAATGGAATTTTGCCTGCATAGTCACTGCTGTTCCCCCTCTTCCCAAATTATGAAGATGCCAGTTAGGCATAAATGTCTGAATAAGAATTGGAGGAAAAGGTGCATATGAAAAATGGTAAATTCATTGTGGCTATCAAGAGATGTGTATGGGAGCAACAAGATGGTGATGGTCTTCATTTTCCTCATAAAAATAATAATCTGGGATCTGCTTAATCTAGCAGTTTTCCACGGAAAGTATCTGACTTTGTTTAGGCAATGTTTTGAGATTCAGTTTTTTTCTTTGCTGTGGTATAAAATAATTCAGCACAGTATTTTTTCTTCAAGTGGTATTCTTTCAACTGTGAAGTTGTTGTGGTCTTTGAAATGTGGAGATAAAAAAGTCAGTTACTCCCTTCCTTAATGTTCTGGCTAAAACTTCTACGGAAATGTTATCTTTAAATATAATTGTCTGTTAAGCTGTAGGTTTTGTTGACTAGTATTGTATAAAATGTAGCAAGGTGTAGCTTAAATCTGTGGGTGTAGTCAGTGTACAGCATTCATTTTGTGATCATGTAGTTTTACTACGGACAACTGTAAATAACACATTGGAACCTCAAATCTTACAACAGATGTGAACTGGGGATCCTCAACTCAAGCCTTGACTTACCTGAATGCACTGCAGCATTCCATTCGGCTCTCAGGAGTGGAAGATCACGTGAAAAACTTCAGGTAGCACTTAAACACAGGAAATTCTGTGTTCACTAGGTTGCTGTCAAGATTTCCATTAAGTCCTCCCTGTTCATCTGTAGTTCATCCAAGCAAATGGAATTATAGGTTGACTGGGATTCTTAGTACCAGTGCTATCCTCCAAGGTCATGAAAAACTTTGCAGCAACAGTTTTGAACAAAACATCCATGAAAGTGAAATGGAGCAGCTAAAGAGATTGAAAGAGATTACTTTAGGGGATTTGTATGATATTACATATTAATTATGATGACTATGAAAAATAATCACCTGTAATGAGTTCTGAAGTTTGGACAGTTCCTCTTCTGAAAGTGATTTAAAAATTGCCTTTGACTTACTTGCACTAGGTTGGCTCTGCCTTCTGAAGGGAAGTAGTATTAAGATGAGCATATGATTGCAGTATTTCTGCTGGGCACAGAAGAATCTAAGCTACACAGTGCAAGAGATGTGACTTACCAGTGGGGAAGAAAAACTTAATCCCTCTGACCTAGTCTTGTCTGAAATCTGTTCAACTTTTTAAATGTGTAGATTTTCAGATTTACTGGGATTACTGAATTTTTATGCAATTAGTCATAGATCTGCTGACAGTTGGGTAACAATCTTTTCCTAATTTAACATAGTGTTATAAAAGTGGATGAGGTTATTACATCTGTAGTGTAAATATGTTGTAAATTTGCAGTGAGGAATGTGTTGCTATGGCTAATATTTGGAAGAAACATTTCTGTTAATAAAAAAACCCCAGAACTCCAGATAAATTCCAATCTTCTTCTTTCCCTCGTAATTCTAGACCTCAGTGCTTAATTATGACAGGTGCTCCAAATGCACGTCCAGCTTTGCTTCACCTTGTCCATGCTTTCACCAAGAATGTGGGCTTGATGATCTGTGGCCATGTACATATGGTAAGTTTATTCTGTCTTTACTTTATAAAGTTACCTTGGTGGTGGTTTTCTTTTCTGCTTTGGGGTTTGGTTTGTTTTTTTTAACCTGTTTGACTTTGTTTCTGGCTCATGTTTAAGTTTTGGTTCGTTTATTTGTTTGGGTTTTCCTTTTTTTTATGAAAGCACCATTAGACATTAAATGAGCACAAAGAGATTTACTGGTAAGTTTTGCTAATGTATGGGTCATCACTATTCCAGTTATGTGTACTACAGGGGATAATTAGTAAAAAAACAGTGCCTTTGATAATTTGATGCTTAAATGCTGAAGGAACTTTTACTTCTAATTGAAGTAAACATTGTGAGATCGATTGCCTTGAGAAGTTCTTAAAAAGCCTGGAAGAAAAGAAACCTTCTTGAGTAGAGAAGTCAGTATCAGTTTAGCCAATAGCTAAAAATTGCTGTCAGCCTTCCAAGTAGCTTTTTGTTCCTTCAGTTATCAGAACAATTTAATTGTCAGGTGTTTCCTCTTCCCTTTCTCACCAGCTCCTGATACTTCACCAAGTATCCCTGCATGTTTTTGCCAGAATATCAAGTGAGGATGTTTTCAGAGGGCGTTGTGTGGGGGTGGTTCTGCGAGGACATAATTTTAACAGTTCTTACCAGTTAGTATCTTCTGTGGTAAACCTGAAGAGTGGTTTTGTGATGGTGGGAAAGAAGCAATTTTCAAGTAACTTCTCTTCAGAATCTACTTGACATGAGTTTTGTTGATTGAGATGTAGGATGGCTGTCATACCTGTACCAAACCTTGCATTTAGCTACAGAGAGGCTATGGCATCTCTGATAAACTTTGGTAAATGCATTTTACCACGTTGTAATTGTGCAGTTTTCCTTCATATCTTAAGGTCAAACTTTTCTCACATCACTAAGAACATTTAAAGAAGTGTATGACTAAAAGAGATGTAATCCAGGACTAACACATGTCACCTACCTACCCAGACTTCTGCAAGACCTTCAGCACAGTCCCATGTGACATTGATATCTCCAAATTGAAGACACCTGGGTTGGAAGGGTGTAGGATTCAGTGGATGGATGCAGCCAGAGAGCTGTGGTCAGTGGTTCCATGTCCAACTGGAGGCTGGTGATGGGAGGTCTCCCTTAGGGCTGTGTCCTGGCACTGGGGCTCTTCAATACCTTCATAAGTGACACAGGGAGAGCAGGGCTACAGGTTTGCAGCTGACACCAAGCTGAGGGTGCTGGTGACACGCCTAAAAGACTTTGAATGAAAACATGGATTACTCTTAAATGTGTTTAAATTTATTACACTTACCAGGTATGACTTGCTTCTGATCTAGTGAACAGATAGAGCAAATCAGGTTAATGCAGTTCACATACAGATACTCCATCTTAAGAAGCTTTTAATTTCTGTCTGTATAAACTTAGTATTTCAGTGAATATGAAAGGACAAACTGAGTAATGCTAGGGAGATATCACAGATGTAATCACTGCCTTTTAAAAAGTTGGGCTATACAGAAAAGAATAAGGTTGGTGTCATGCTTCTTGTAGGAAAGCAACTCTAACTTTTTGGGAGCATATCCTTTCCCATATTTAAAATGACTTTCTTACAGGAAAGGTGGCACTACCTTATTCTTCAGTAGCTTTGACCATTTGGTTGAGTCTGTGTCCTTCTGCAAAAACTGGGCTGCTGTGTGTTCTTGATTGTACCTTGTCCTGTATTCTGCATTTTGATGTCTAGGAGGAGCACAAAAATTCCCCCCCAAAAGAAATAACATAAAGGAAGTATTTAAAGAGGAGGTGACTTTGACTGCAGGATGCCAATACTCCATAAAGTGTAATATTAAAGTCATCCTGCATCTGTGTATATTTCTTTACAAAGTCCTTTTCTTTTAAAACCATGTTAATTCTTTAGAGGACAAGCTTTTGCCACCCCCTGGGGAAGAGGGTTGTGCTCTGCAGGAAAAAAATTGCTAAAGTTTGAGCAACCCTCTTCTTAAAAATGGAAAAAAAAAATTGGTTTTGCTTCTGATAATGCTTGATATTTTGTGGTTTGGGCTGTTTTTGATAATGTGCAAGCATGTTTTGAGGTTCTCTAAGTGTTAATTTTTTTCTAGCAGTAACATTAAAAAATTGGGAGGGGCTTTTTTGCTCCCATTACTTATATTCCTAATTCTTGCTCCCTCCCCTCTTATTATTTCCTTTTTTCTGAAAGGGTCCTCGGAGGCAAGCCATGAAGGAACTGTCAACTGATTTGGCTAAATATCAGCGATGGCTAATAAAAAACAAGATGAAAGCTTTCTATGCACCAGTGCACGCAGAGGATTTGAGGGATGGAGGACAATACTTAATGCAGGTATTCTTTAAAAAAAATTAAAGTGCTCAAGGTGCACATCAAAATCAGAAAGGGCTTTATACTTTGAAATACATTTTTGCAAAATTATCTTAAAGCTTTGACGAAAAGTACTTTATTATTCTCTTAAGCAGAAAACAGAACCTTTAGTTGTGTCAGTAACATGTTGTTTTATAAAATACTTCTTGTTTTTCTTAGGCTGCTGGTTTGGGTAGAATGAGACCTAACACCCTTGTTGTTGGATTTAAGAAAAACTGGAGACAAAGTGATATGAGAGATGTTGAAACCTATATCAATTTATTCCAGTAAGTAGGAAAAAAAAAAGCTTTAGCTGCTGTATTCCATTTCAGTGTGTTTGGTGGTAAGAAAGATCTCAGTTACATGAAGTCTCTTTCCAGTGGACCTAGATTTTCCATTCAACAGTCTTCAATACCTTGCGATTTTTCTGATGTGGAAAGTAATAAGCAAGTCTTTATAGTTTAAGCAGATTAGATATCTCCATAATAACTTCCTGTTTCTAAAAAGAGCTATGGCAGAGGTCTGGGGTTTGAGAGCTACTCCTCTAGCTAAACGGAGAAATACTTCACTTTCAAGATACACGGCACTGACACCCAGGATAATACAGAAGGGAGAAGAGAAAGGAAATACTAGAGTAACTTGATAATACTGGAAGGCAGACCAGTTGTGGCTGAAAAATTTAATAGAGTAACTTGTGCTGTTACCCAAAGACTTAAGGGAAAAAAAATGCTTATTTTACTTACACAGAGGTTTTTGTGTTCAGCTGAAGTGCTGGTTAACCCACTTTCTTTTGTGCTTTATATTTCTCATTTTCTGTGCTTTTAGAAGAGAGAGAGGATGGGGCTTTAGGCTTTACAGGCAGATACTAGAAAAGGACAGAGAAAAGTCATCTCACCCAGGTCTTAAAGAGAATAGCAGGGGCACCATATACAATGGAGAAATAAGGAAACACGTTGGTTAGCTTTTCTTTTTTTCGTATTTTATTTTGGGATGGCTTTTGCAGGAATACCTGTCAAGGTCAGCAAGTCATGTGGTTCTCCACATCCCTAAAGAAACCTCAGGAGGTAATAACTGCAGGTCAAATATATTTCTGGAAGACTAAAAGTTTCGGAAGCACACAATAGAAACACATCTAATCTCTACAAATTAACACATTAAATAATGAAATTAAAATGTTCACTAATAGACAAATCTTAAATCAACCTCAATTTTTCTTGCACTTATTATAGAATACATTGATACTTGAAACATTTCTAATCAAGTCCTACTACTTCTAAAGGGAAATGTTTAATTAGTGAAATCCTGAGAAATTTCTGTCTGTGGAAATTATATGGGAGGGAGTTCTCTGATTTATGGTTGGTTGTAATGAACAAGGTATTTATATGTAAAGGATGGTGATTAATGACTAATGCAAACTGTATCAAATGGTTAAGTTCAACTTTTTCTTGTCTTATGTTTTGGGGGTGGGGTTGTTACTAATTTTACTCCACTTTTGCTCAGTTTATTCAGGGTCTTTGCTTTGTTCTACAGTAATGAAGTTCTGCTTCTATTTTTGACTGGAGTGAGTTTCAACTTTATCAGATGCAATGGGACTAGGCACTAGTCCCATTATAGCTAACTCACAGCTAATTTTATATTAAATTACATCGTCTTAGGTGGTTTTAATACCCAGACGTTTTGGAAAGATGCCAGAAATCTTTAGTTCTCAGATCAAAAAGATCTACTCAAATCTCTTTTTTGATGGATGGAGATAAAAAAATCTGTATTTCTTGGTGTATCTTACTATCTATGCAGAACTTGAGTGACCTATTCAGGTTGATTTTATTTAATCACTGTTTACATAGTGGAAAGAGGGAGGAGAAGGAACAGATATCCTTTCTAAATATTTTTCCTAAAATGAAATTGAATTGTTGCAATTGAAACTGACATTCTAAAGTAAATTTATAATTTGGGACTTCCAATGGCAGTGCTTAATCACTGGAATTTGTTCAGGGAGGATGTGGTTTTCATTTGTAAAAGAAAAAGCTGTGAAATATTTTGTTTTTGTCCTTTTTGTTTAGTGATGCCTTTGATGTTCAGTATGGTGTAGTTGTCATTCGACTCAAGGAGGGCCTGGACATTTCTCACCTTCAGGGCCAAGGTATGACTTACTTTGTTCCGTGTGATGAATTTGCTGTTCTAATTACCTTTTAAAACTGCATTCTGAGAATACTAAAGCTTAGTAAAAAAATCAGCAAAACATCACTGTTGTGGTGCAGCAAAATTCAGTGAAATTAGTAAGTCTGAACTGTAAGATAGTAACCCATGGTCAGCAGCAGAACTTGGGTTTTCTGTGTTTCACCATTTTGTGTTTGCTCATGGTATACAACTGCTTCCAGAAGATCTGCTTTCCTGAAACTGATTAATGATGCTGGGAAGTTGGCATCAAGCAGTTGGGGTTCAAGCCCAGAAATGGTGAAAATCACAACAAATACTGCACTGTGCAGAAAGCCATTGAGTTTGATGTGGATTGCCAACCCCTTCATTCCCCTTAATTTAGGGATTCTGAGTAGTCTGCCTCAAATTTGGAAAGGTTTTCTATGTAAAAGACTTGGTTATGCTTTCTGAGTACTGTTCTTAAGTGGAATGGTGTGATTTTAGTTAAATTCCAAGCCTGTGAGCTTTGGTGCAACTGTACTTATTTGATAATGTATAATTTGTTTGTGGCTTGCTCCATACAATGCTGCTACCATGAGGAGAAATGACACAAAGCGGGGCAACCCCCTGAAAGAGGAGGTTCCTTCACTGGAAAGGATGAATGTTCTAGTATTTGGAGAGAGTCAGGGAGCCTGTCACCATATGCAGTCAGGGCAGAGGAACGTGAGAAATGGCAAGGAGTGAACCTGCAGTGTGGAAACAATATTGCTGAGAAAACTGGGATTGTAACATCAAGGTGTCATAAGGAGCCCAGTACCCACTGGCTCTGACAGCTGCTCAACAGAAGCCAAACCTGGGAAAAAGGCTTGGCAGTGAGACAGACACACTTGGTCTGTGCCATGCCTAAGGCTCATCTTCTTCTTGGAGTTAAAAGCAGAAACAAAACATTTCACCAGGTGATTTTTTTTCCTCTTCTAGTTGTAATTCCACAGTGTTACCTAGCTCTGTTTTTAGATTCTGGGCATGCAGTCAACAACCACAACCTGGGAAAGTAACAGAAAATGACAGCTCTGCTCAGAGGAGGAGCCTCTTTGTCCTCTGAAGAAGTTTGCAGAATACTTTTGTGTTGGTTTTCTCCTCTCCTTCTCTCTTTGTGGTGGTGTAACAGTTACAGCAGCGTTTAATTAATATTAAACTGACTCAGTATAGTCACATTCTTGTGTTGATACTCTTTGTAACAATTCAGTGATTTCTAATAGGTTTTTTGCTTTCACAAAGATTTGCTGTCATCCCAGGAGAAGTCTCCCTGCCCCAAGGATGTCATAGTAAAAGTGGATTATAGCAAGAAATCTGAGACAGACACTTCGATAGCTTTTGCTCCGTCATCCAGTGAAAGAGCTCCCACTCCACGCAAAGGTAACTGCTAGTTAGTGATGAACCTTGAATTTTCACTCTCTCTCTCTCATTCCTCCTCAGTTCCTCTCTCTCTTTGCCCAGGGATTATTTAGGGGACTTTTTTTTGTCTGTGGAATAGAAGTGTTATGCTTTTATAGAATTGATGTCTAATTTCTTAGGTACTTTGGTTCAGATCTTACCAGTATATATAAACCAAGTGTTTGTTTCTAGTTCCCTAAGTAAAGCAGGTGGTAGGCAATGACTTAAAATGGAATTTTTTTGTTACTGAGTGTGAGAGATAGTAAACAATGTTTGAGGGTTGTGCCCCACATTTGTATGTTACGAGTGATTGGAAGGCTACTAAATTTATGGAGGTTTGTTCATCTCAGACTAGAATATTATGTGCATATTAACAGGTACAGATCATTCCAGATACTTTGACATGACAATAAACAACTTATTTTCTTACAAAGCAAAAGCCTTAATAGTTAGATTGGTAGTGGAGGTATATGTAATTTTTTTGAAGTACAAATGAATCTTAGGATTTGGAGACTGCATTTGTGTGCTTTTCTCTGTGCAAAAAAAAAGCTTCATTTCACATCTTTATTTTCTATTTTTTTTAATTTACATTTGTGTTGTGTTCAGTAATATCACAAAGGAAATTAACCTTTTTATTTTGTGTCTTTAAAAACCTTCCAGAAGAGGATGAGGATGGAAAGACTCCCACACAACCACTGTTGAATAAAGGCAGGCATTTTCCATCTTTTTGTGTTAAATCATTCTTTCACATTGTTGATTTCAGTTTTCCTTTTCTACACCTAAGTACCAGGGAGGAAAATACTAACCATGCAATGTTTATTTGTTTCTTCATTTCTGCTTTAGAATGTGCTTCATCCTTAGGGACTAGGCTGTGAAAAAGGGCAACATTGTGGAAATTCCTGGAAGAAGTTTCTGCTGAGAAAGGATTTGCATTAGTGTTGGAATTTAAAAGCTCTTCTCTTAAAGTAGCATTTGAAATGTGTTCAGGACCTTTCTGCTTTCTCAGTTCTGTGTCTGAGGTGTCTGTCTGGGTCCATGCTTGGTTCAGGAAATACCATCTGAAGGTGTAGTGGAAGCGCTCTCAGTTTATTCAGTGTATCTTCCAAAGTCATGGTTGTTCTGTTATTTGGAAATAGTTCAGTATCCTGAAAATTAAGACTTAGTACAGCTCCTCAGTGAGGTGAACATGTTGAAATAATGCAAAGTAGTCCTTCAGATCAGCATTTTGAGAAATTACCTGAGGAGTTTTCACTTCCTCATTTATTTCAGACTTGAGTTAATCAGGTATTTTTGCCTTAGCTACAATTAATGTGAACTATTTTGACATTTTCTTCATGATTTCAGCAGCTAGAAGCTTTTGTGTTTTAATAATGGAAAGTGCGATTATATCTTGAAGCACAAAATAGCAGTTTGGAAGAAGTCCCAGTACGCAACAAAGTAGTATATTAATGTAAATCAGTCACAGATGTGCTATAAATTTTAAAAATTCCTAATAAAATAAGGACAGAAATGAATGTCAGACTCCTGGCTCTTGCTCAGACTGAGGTTTTAATTAAGGGAAAGAGGTTAGGGTTTTTTTCCTGTAGTTGAAAAAAAATTATCTTTATTATTCTAACTGAAAATGCTATTATTGTCTTGTTCTCAGTAAATCAAAAAACTTTGTTATGCAAAACAGTACTTTTTGCAAAAGGGCCCAAAAGGCATAAATAGCTTTTAATTTCACCACCTGCTTAAAGAAAACTGGGTTTAAGGAAATAATTGTTTAGGACATGACATCTACTTGTAAAATCAGTTACCTACCTATTTTTAGGGAAATTCTGTTGTTTGCAAGAAGAAGATTGCACGGCCTAAAGCTCTGGAGCAGAGTTAATTAAATTGTCCAGGTAGATGTCTGTGTAAAGACCTCACACGTCCTTTATTTCTCAGATGCCTGCTAAATTACTTCAGCTGCTAAAATTATGAGTCTCTAGACACCCTAAATACAGGCGGTTCAGTTTATATCCAGTGAATAAAACTTTGGATTTGGGTTGGGTGGTGTAAAGGAAAATTCTTAATTTAAAAGTAGGTGTATCACAAAATACTAAAGAGTTGCATTTGATGATTTTCAAAGTGATAAGGCAGAACACTTAAAAATTTCACCATATATTTTTTCCAGATTCAAAGAGCTCATCCTCTCCTTTAAACCTGGCTGACCAAAGACTTCTTGATGCCAGTTCTCAGTTCCAGAAGAAACAAGGCAAGAGCAATATTGACGTCTGGTGGCTCTTTGATGATGGAGGTAATGTGCTGTATAATTTAAAAATGTTTAAATGTTGATTAAAAAGTATTGGACTAATTCTGGGTTTGTTGTTAATGGATATATGTTAGTCAGTTCATATAAAATGTGTACTATTTAATGAAGGACGATTTTTAATCTGTCTCAAATTCAAAACACAGGTTTGACACTCTTGATTCCTTACCTTATCACAACCAAGAAAAAGTGGAAGGACTGCAAGATCAGGGTGTTCATTGGTGGAAAAATAAACAGGATTGATCATGACAGAAGAGCGTAAGTTTGCCTTAAAAATTCCATTTCAAATGCTAATACATTGTTACATGTTGGATTACTTTCTCTTCCTACTTACCTTATTTCAGTTGTTCTTTCCTGGAGGCATGATCATGCTCTGTTGCATTTCTCAAAAGAAGATTTAGTTTCCTCCAGATTGTTTTTGGATGAGTTACCTCAAACTAATTTTTCTGCAATATTATGACACTATTTTCAAGTATCTTCTGATATTATCTTCAAGAGAGAGCTCTTCTCTTATTTTAAAGCAATAAAACTGTTTGGGAGTTTTTTCCAAAGTGTGTTTTTGATTTATAGTCATATGCCAAGTTAGTTTGATTGTTGTTCTTACTACATTTAAGATGCCTTTCTTCCATTTCTTAAACCGGTGTTTTTTATTACCAAACATCTGTCTGTTTAACCTGTGAAATAATTAGAACTACAGTCATGTCTAAAGGCTTGTTTTTCTGATGCAGGATGGCTACTTTGCTTAGCAAATTTCGGATAGACTTCTCCGATATTATGGTCCTTGGGGATATTAATACTAAGCCAAAGAAAGAAAAGTAAGTCTCAAAACACATCTTGTTCATTCATTGAATTTCTGATGTCTTTAATTGAAAACACTTCATTCTTTCCTACATATCTTATGGTACGGAAGTTCCTGTGTTATTCAGTGTTTCACATAAATATGGGAAAATAATTAACAATAACTCTCATGTCCAAGAATATAGAAATCTGTATTTTTTGACTCTATGGCCTAAATAGTAACATTAAATTCAGAAAAATGAAGTTTAAAAAAAACTTAATTGTCTGGAGCAATCTTCTTTAATAGGAAAGATGTTCACCAAAACTTAAATTATCTGAATCTCATCAAATCTTAGTTTAGTGTTACAAAGCTTGGTCTTGAAATAGCCTGATTTGGGGTTTTGTTTTGGGTTTTTTCCTTCTCCTATTCTAACTTGCTTGGACTTTTAATGTATGCAGGCATGATCATACATGTGATATTTCCTACTTTCAAGTTCAAAAAAGCATTAATTGTAGATGGCTTTCAGCACAAATTTAGAACAGAATGTGTATAATCTAAAAATATCCTCATTTGCCATTGTCCTGCTTTCCCTTCAGGCCTTCTTGAGTATGCTGAAGTTGCAAAAATATCTTTTATATGGGCAGGCATTTATCTGAAAGTCTTGATATGACATGGAAATTGAGAAGCATTATTTTAGAACTTTGCTAAATGCTGAAGTTAATATGAGTTCTTCTATACCATTTTAAATATTACTTTAAATGTTTAGAATACGTTGAGAAAAATATAAAAAAAAGTAAGTAAAATTAAAAAAATGTAAGATAAAAGAAAGTAAAACAAAGTATTTCTGGCACTCTGGTGCTCTTTGATATTCAGCTTCCAGGAGCCTGCTGCTGTGAAAGGCTTAAAACTCTGAAGGAGTAGCACCCATTTTATGCATCACAGTTGAGATCCTAGGATCATGTGGAATTATTTTTGTTTAATAGAAGTGATCCATGAACTGTTTCTTCTGAGAGCATTTTTCTTTCTGTCTCTGTGAATACATCCCCCACAATATATTCGAAGTATTTCTAAATACCATTTAGGTATTAATGACAGCTGGAAACACAGTGGAGGAAGATTAATTTTTAACAGTTGCTGTGCTGTATAATAATATTATTATTAGATCTCCTTTTTGCTCAGCCAAAGAATAGCAGATCACATTTGTTTTCTTTCTTTTGATTAAGGTGAAGTCATTGTACAGTAAAGATGACCAAGGGTAGATACCCACATAACAAACAAAACATCTTTGTATTTCCTGGAGGGAATGTAGGTAAAAAAGTAGGGTAACGTGAGTTATTTTTTCTAGCAAAAATTAATTCATCCTTTATCTTCAGAAGGTTTTATTTTGAAGTTCTTGCTCTAAAGTCCTGGTAAATTCAAAGTATTCATATTCTTACAGGTGCATCAGGAAGACTAAGTTAGGTATCTGTGGTTTTTTTCATTTGAATGTGACTCCTGGACTGCACTGTAAAGAGATAAAAGAAACAAAATAAAAAGATCAAAGCCAGAATTCTAACAGCAAGGGCATGAGACTTGATAGCCTGTTCTTACTGTAACATGTAAACTCCTCCTCCTTCAAAATTACTTCTGAAAAACCTGCTCCTAGTTATTGTCTCTTCTTTAAGGATAGTTCTGTTCAGCTTTTAAAATTAGAGGTAAATTTCTGAACTGAGTAAAACTTTTAATTGTATGGCAAATTGTTTGCTGAATCACAATGTCTGCATGTGCAAAAAGCTGATTTGATGTTCTAAGTGCAACAGGCAGGGGTAAAAAAACTTCAGTTCATTTTTAAATAGCAGTAAAACTTTATTTCTGATACCATGAAAATAATTTTTGCCATAAAAACTCATATCTGCTCTAATGTTTATTCATTTAATCCTTCCAGTATCGCAGCTTTTGAGAAAATGATAGAGCCCTTCCGACTTCATGAGGATGATAAAGAACAAGAAGTTGCAGATAAAATGAAGGAGGATGAACCATGGAGGATAACAGATAATGAGCTTGAGCTTTACAAAACAAAGGTTCTGTTTCTTTTAGAATTTTTCGTCAGTTAAAACTTCCTTTTCCTACTGCATTTGTGGTTGTGATAACAATGAGTTAATTCCTGTTATTCTCTCTTCCATGGCAGTTTTTGTGAATAGCAGATAAAAAGTAGCATCTGAAACCACTTAGATGGTTCACAAAAGCAAAAAGGTTCTACATTTGCGTATGAGGGGCCAGACTGCTTTCCTGTTAGCAGTTAGTTAAGAATCATTTAGTCTATAGCCAGCTGTTAGTGACCTTCTTCCTTTTTTTTTCTTTTTTTTACCAATCTAATGTTTTNAAAAAAAAAAAAAAAAAAAAAAAAAAAAAAAAACAAAAACACAGCACTAAAACTAAACAACACTTTGTGGTGCAGAGGAGCAGTTAAAGTTTTGACATCTTTCCCAAGCTATTGTGCACCACAGAGACACAAAAGTATTTCTTCTCCGGTGTTTCTTTGCATGAGAAAATAAATGGCATCCTGTAATAGGGTAGCATTTGGCTTACTTGCATATTCTAACTTGCTGCTGCTCTCTTTTTTCCTAACCTTACAACCGCAGGTTTTTTGATAATGAGAATGAGTTTCCACATGGAGGTAGAAGTACCTGCTTTTTGTTAATTACTCATTCCAGTTGGTCGTACTGGTTTTCTTTTCCTTGTTTTTTTAAGAATTTTTTGTGGTTTTTAAATAAAAGCTGTTCCTAACAAGTTTCATTTCATTTACAGACTTACCGACAGATTAGGTTAAACGAGTTGCTGAAAGAACATTCAAGTACAGCTAACATAATTGTCATGTAAGTAAATTATTTGAATTTGTGGTGTTACCTGAATTGATTTGGAGCTGTAATTCAAAATATAAATGTAAATAGAGATCAGGAGCAAGACTTTGCCTTGGCATTGAAGTATAGAAATAATTCAAAATTTCAGTGCTCACGGTACTTATTTATTAGAGGCATGGAGCCACTATTCTGCTGAATAAAAAATGTCCCTTTTAGTGTTGTGCTTTTGATTATACTGCTTTAGTTGATCACCTCCACATTTGTCATGCAGCTCAGGATTCTCACATTCTTTCTACTCCTGCCTGCAGTTATTCCCCTCTTTCTCAAGTCCATCTTTTGATTTCCTTTTCTAGAGGATCTCTCTAGATAAAGTTAAGTCATTATCTTGCTCACAGATTTTTGGGGAATTGCTTTTGGTGTGAACAACCAAGAGGCAGATTGTAGGTTTCTTATTGCTGTATTTTAAAATGTTAAAGATGAGGAAAATGTCCTCAGCTGAGGAGGATTCTGCATGAAGCTGCCTGAGTATTAAATGGTGTTAACTGGCAAAAAATAAAGGGGAAGTAGATCTAAATGCCTGTGATATTTCAGATACAAACTCTGAACTCATGAAATCTGAGGGGGGATAAAATTAAAAAGATGAGGAAATGTGACTCAATATTTAGATCTTTCTAGAATAATCTATCATGTTTATTACGATCTGACTTGTACCTGGCCAGGTTTTTCTGCTTAATTAAAGTTGTTTCCCTTGTGGCTTGCAGGAGCTTGCCTGTGGCACGGAAAGGGGCAGTTTCCAGTGCACTGTACATGGCCTGGCTGGAAGTTCTCTCTAAAGATCTGCCCCCAATCCTCCTTGTTCGTGGGAATCATCAGAGTGTCCTCACCTTCTATTCCTAAGAGTGTTGCACATGGCACAGCTGTGATGAAATGGTACTGCAGTGCCCAGGGGAGAGTGACTGCCGTGGTCTATAGTTCATTAACATCACAAAGGCAAAAAGTGACTCTTTCACTATTTCACTGACTTGAAAGCACACAAGGAAAGTCACTGTATTTCTAAAGTTGTGACATCTTCAGTTTTATTCTATATTTTCTGTAATTTAATCTTGCTTAATGGGGGAGGATTCCTTGTTAGACTGAAGAACAAGATGAGCTTTTTGTTTGCTATTTGAATAGCAGCAATAAAATGTTGTATTTTTGATCAATGAAAGGATTATAGATTTATAAAAGCCTTTTAGCCTTGAGGTGCCTTCTGAAATTAACCAAATCTCACCCATACATCCTATTTTGTAAATTTATATAGAATGTCAAAATCTGCCTTCAACTAAGAGTTTCGATCAGACTTCCTTTAGTTTTTAGTCTATTCCATATTACAATAAAAATGAATGCTGCTTTTCAGTCTTCCATTGAGCTATTAGTTCTTAGTACTGTATGTTTTTTGACATCAGAAAGTTTTTTGGGGTTTTTTTGTTGTTGTTGTAGGTTTGGTTTGGTTTGTTTGTTGTTGTTTTTTTTTTTTTCTATTATTACATCTGTTAGATTTAAAGGTGAGAATTGGGGCAGGTCAGTAGAACTAAAGCGAATCCCTGACATGGCTGTCACTAATTTTTGTAACAGTTATAATAAAACTAATTATTCCTGTAGAGAGGGTTCTTTTTCTCAAATCTGACAATGTGACTACTTTGGCAGTAGTCTGAGACAGCTAATTTTATCTACCTTTGTCAGAGTTTTAGCTCTGCTGTGAAATCAAGCTCATCTTGCTGGCTGAGGCTTTTTATCTTAATACAAATTCGAAGAAAATAAAAGACAAGACCTGTCCTAGTTCTTGGCCTCTTACGATTTAGTGTCACTTTCAACTTACTTTTGAAACAACTCGACTTAAGGCTTGAATGGGGATAATATAAGCAATGTGATGTGTTTACTGAAAACAGTAAACCCTATGTGGAATTGTGCTATCCAGTATGAAATGTAAAAGCTGCAGTTCTCTCGCATTTTTCAACAAATGGTTAAACGGACCACTAAGTTCTTAGGGGAGATGTTTTTAGGTCAATTCATTCAGTTGTCAGAAAATGAATTTAGTCTTATTAAATAATACTCAGGTTTGATCGTCTAGCAATTTTGATCTATTCCATACATCCTACTTTATACATTTTCTATGTTCAATAAAGAAACTGCCAGTCTTGTGTGCCCTTTCATTGTATATTTTGGAAACTTCATAATTTAGTCTACTATGAACACCTGCAAAAGAAATTTCACTTGAGCCTTTGTATAAAGGTTAGTAATGTGAACTGTTTTTTAAATTCCTGACATTTTTTTGATAGAAAGGATTGCCTAAAAACATTTCACAAGCTTTTGATATTAGCATTGGACATGCTACCGGATCAGTTTGCCAGTGGGTGAGTGACTTTCATTTAAGGATGCACAGAAAAGGTTGGGGTTTTTTTGTTTTGATTTTGTTTGGTTAGGTATTTTGTTTTTGTTTGTTTGAGAGGGTTTGTTTTGTTGTTTTTTTTGCTAAATACAGGATCACATTGAAATGTAACTGTTCCTTTTGAAGGACAAAGTATAATCATTGTGTGGCAAGGTAGAGCTTCAACTTCTTGTGATTAAAGATCAAAATACACTGTGCAGTGTACACTGTTTTCAAGTTCTTGGTAAACTGCAAAAAAACTTTTTCTCTTTTTTTTTTTTTTTTTTTTTTTGTGTTTCTGTCAATTGGATTTGAGATTACGGAATCATTTCACTTTTGAAAAACTTCTAAGAAAAACAAACATGCATGTCTTGCTGCTAAGTGTGAGATAACTGATGCCAGCATGAACCCAGCTTGTTATGATAAAACATTGTAAGACACGACAGACAGTGTGGGGTCAAAGTGATGTTTCCTTCCAGGTGAGGGGATGTGGATCAAACTTACTAACATAAATATCACAGGTTTTACAGTGTGTTGTAGGGGATAAGGTTGTCACATTGTGCATATGGAATCATTGCCACATTTCTCCTTGTTTCGTGGGGAACATTCTTTTGAGCAGATGGACAGTACGGCATGGACTTAGTGCTGCTATCTTAAAAAAAATACAAAAACAAAACGTGCACAGGTACACTTACTTAAAAAGGTTTATTTGCCCATTCAGGAAACCATTGCTTGTGATCTGTAACACAACACAGAAACCAAATGAAGTGTGTGTATACATGCATATATGTGTATAAAATTATATAAAAATATATCTAAATATACATAATGGGGATAGGTAAGGTCATGTCTGTGAAATACCATAGAATGCTTTTCACATGCACTGTCAGGAGTCCACTAATGCTAGGCATGAGAGCAAATTCCAACATTATTTGCTCACTTAAATTTGAACAATTAATAGTAACTGTCTGCAGCAGATGTCAGTTTAGTGGCAGTCACTCCAACTCCTGCTTTGGTTTTGACGCCAAATTTACTTATGTTCCAATCATCATTAATTACGTGGAAAATAAAATCACTTACACATGGCAATTCATACCTTCTTATAGATTAGGTTCCTTTGTATGGGTTTAGAAAGACAATAATAGCTGGTGAAAATCAATTATTTATTTGTTCACTTGTATCTAGGTTTTCTTTTACATACATTCTTTTTATATGCCTTTTTTCTGACATTACATATTTAAAAAAAACCTAAAAATAATTTAAAAGATTTGAGCGTTAGTGGGTCATGGCCCACGTGGTTTGAGGATGTAAGATTTGACACTGTACTGTAACTGTCCCACACAAATGCTTTTCTAATGTTTTAACGTAATTATTGCAGTTAATACTTTGTACCAGGGGGATGTCACTGCAATAAAATAAGTGAATTCAATACAACTCTCTTGTCTACCAAAGCCTTTTTGTGGTGGTGGTGGTGGGAAGGGAATAATGTTCATAATTCAAAGGTTAATGGTGATTTTGGTTCCTGATGTGAATATTGTCCTGGTTTAGGGCAAGTTTTGGAAGAAAACCTCCAGCTGGGGTCCCTCTGGAAAGCTAATTCAAGCAGCCCCTCCCCCAACTGGTTCAGGAAAACTTTCCTTAGAGGAAAAGTGGAAAAACCTGTTTATTCAACAAGCAAAGTGTTGACAAGCACAAAAAGTGGATAATATTAAACAACACTGCCTCTCACCCTTCTGAAGAGAGATGGCAAAATTGGGAAAGTCCTTGCTGTGGGTTGTAGCTCAGCTCTCCCAGTCTCTTCTCAGTCCCTCCAGCACTGGAAAATGCTGTCCTTGGCTCCAGTGGCCACAGTTGCGAGTTCCTGATGTTCTGGGTTTTCAGTCCAGAACAGGTTTAAACAGTTCCAATAAAAAGGAAAATAAAACCACAGTCCCAGGAACTTCTCTGCCTCAGCTAGCTAAAAACTAACTAAAAAGCAAAGGAGAGCCCTCTCTCCTGCTGTCCACTGCAGACAGCACAGTCCAGGAGCGGAATGCAGAGGAGTGAGAGCAGTTTCTGAAAACAAACTCTGTGCTTCTTCTTTCCCCCCTTTTGCTCTGGAAACCAGTCTTAAAGGTGTAAAACTTAATATCCAGCATAAACAGAACAGACAACTGGGGGTACAAGCAAAGTCACCCCAGGACAAATATGCTTATTGCATCCATCTGATGCAATAAAATTCCACCTTTGTAGTGGAATTTGCACAGGGCCAGTGGAACTTAAAACAATTGATGTGTCTGGTATAAGACCAAAACTGTATTGGTTTTTGGGGGGGAAACGTTTTCTTCTGGTAGGTCTAGAAACAGCAGTCATTGCATAAGAAACTTGTAAAGTTTGCCTTGACTTGCCAGACAGCACAGACCCATCCTCAGCTCCTGGAGCATCTCAGCTGCAATGGTGGTATCTGAAAACCTCTTCCAATTCATTTTGCCCCTCCGTACAGAGAAGGACTCTCTTAACTCCTCTTTCTCCCATTAAAAAAGAAGTCCACTGGGACATGAAATGTGTTGGGAAAAATAGCTTCTCAGACTGTTGCAAAGTTGCTTTTTAAGCAAGATATATTTGGCCCTAACTTCAGTACACTCCACTAAAAAGTACTGAAAGTCTAAAGTTTAAAAGCATAAAGAAAGGGTGAGTTCTTTTATTAAAATCCTACAGAACACTAACAAACTTCATAATCTCATCAGTTTTGGTATTTAATCTTGGCTACATTTGGAGTTCTCCTGTATATCCATTGTTAGTGTTTAAATCAAGGCCTTAGCAGTGAGGTTTGGAGGCCACTGGGAAGGGAAAGCTTGTTAAAAATACCCTGCCAGCTCCCATGGCATAGGCTCTACCCTGGTTTATTCTGTAAAGAGGCAGAGGCAGAGAAGGTTTGTAGCTGCTTTTTCTAGATCCTCCTGTTTGCTTGGTGCAAGTGTGAAGAAGTGGATTTGAATAATGACATTACCTTGCACTGAATTCATACATTAGTGACCTCAAGCATGCATTTGAAGGTTAAAAAAATGAGGATTTGATCAAGGTCGATCCCATCACCGTACAAAGGAGTGAGGGCTCTGCAGAGAATGATTGCTGTGGTTTTGTTTTAAAACAGGGAAACAGGACACCCTTTGTTGCAGTGCGAGCCCTTTCTGTGCCCGGCCTACCCTTGGCTGGGCTCCCCGGTGCTCGGCACGTCTCAACAGAACCAGTGTGTGAGTCCTTGGCTCAGCAGCACCTCCTTCTTGGTTGACATGGCTGTGGTGTGACAGAAAGAGGGGACTCTCCAAAGTTGGGAGGGAGCAAAGGTTTATTTGGGGGACACAGGGGAACCCCTTCTTCAGACCATGCTCCAGGAGAGACACCTCACCCTGGGCGATGGGGGGTTTTATCCATTACAGACAAAGAGGGGAGGGAAATAAGTCTAGGAGCAAATAAAACAATTAATACAATAAATGCCTACTGCATTACATAGCTAGTGGCAAATCACAGGTACATAGGGGAGTGGACCCAAAACTTCTGCCAACCACAGGACAGAGACCCTTGAGGTTTCTGGACTGTAGAGATAGATATAAATCATCTAGGGAAGAGGCCAATGAAAAACCGTCTCCAGGCAGAACCCAGGGATGGCATAGGAACCGTTACCAACTTGAGATAAGAAAGCATTCCAATACCAAGGGGCCCATCTAGGGAAAACTAAAACTTACACTATTCTAATAATATGTTTTAAATTAAATTTTGCAACCCTACAACCCGTCACCTTGGTGGTGCTGGTTCTTCACCACTCCAGTTACACTTCTCACATAACCACTGTGGGGTCCTGTAAATCTCAAAGCCTGTTTGTGTTCAGCTGGGGTGAGAGCCAGACTTCAGGTCAGTGCGACCACTCAGGCAGCAAGTGGTGCATCCCTCCTGCTATTCTGCCTTTGTGTGATGCTAAACAGGTTTTCCAGGGTGTCTTAGGTTGCAATGCAAGATATAACCAAAAGTATGTGAATTCTATCACCATCTTGAAATCAGGTGGAGCAGTGTTTGTCATCTCTTCTCCAGGGGTGGATATCTGCTGTTAATGGACCATTGAGGCTCACTGCACGACTGGTAAAATTACATCATCCCATTGTGAGATGCCTCACCCAGGGGGAGGAGCCAAGTATCCCTACCTGGATAAAAATCTGAGATTGAGAACACCAGAGCAGCCTCTTTTCCACTGGATTCCCAGAGGAAGACTGGACCCCACTCCATCACCACTAGGCCTTCAGAGGAAAACTACACCCTTCTAGAGGATCATTGCTTCAACAGAACCACATCTGTCACTCCAGGAGGATTGCAGCCACGATTTAATTGGACTGCTACCAACACCCTGATCAACAGGGTGTTCTGACTCTGTCAGTGGGTTTTTTGGTGGTTTTGTTTGTTTGTTTGTTTTGGGGTTGGTTTGTTTGTTTTTTAACTACTGCATTTTAATTTAATTTTCCTAGTAAAGAACTATTATTCCTATTCCCATATCTTTGCCTGAGAGCCCCTTAATTTCAATGTTGTAATAAATCAGAGAGAGGGGGGTTACATTTTCCATTTCAAGGGAGGCTCCTGCTTTCCTTAGCAGACACCTGTCTTTTCAAGCCAAGACACAGAATTAACTCTGGATTAGGCTGGTGGTGGCCACTGCTGGTATTTAGGACAGAGAGAGATGCAAGTTGGTCCAAAGCTTTGAATGGAAGGAGAAAATGGTGAAGCAGTAGCAGGCACATTCTCCAAACAGCAGCAGGAAAGATATTTTTCTTGAAGTACAGGAGGCTTCCTGTGCCCAGAGGTACATCTGGTGCTGACAGACTCTGCTTCGTCCTTCGGGCTCCTCTGGACTTGCTGACAACAGCTATTACCAAGGTGAAATTACCAGAATTACTAACAGAAATTACCAAGGTGAGCCTGTGCTGACTTCTCACACCCCTGTCCTTACTGAACTGAGAGCAGCAAAAGGAACCTGAGAGCAGTGTCTTTGTTTCTCCTGTGGTCTGCCTGCTGTCTCTTCCAGAAAACCTTGGCTTTCTATCTCCAAGAACCCTTTCTGCACCCTGCCTGCACAGCCAACTTTAACTGCACCTCACAACACATCAGGGAGCAGGGAAAGGGAATCCCTCGGGATTTAAACTGTCAGGCCATGTTAAATTAAACTTTTTAACACGTCTTTCTCTAAAGATCCCTCAGTAGTGAGCCAATCTACAGAGAACAACAGCAAAGGCCTGCAGGGAAAAGTCCACCTGCTCTGCCTTGCTAATAGTGATGTAAAAATAAAAGTAAGGCAGTCTGTCCTGTGGCCCTCACAGCCCTCTCACCCCTATTGATAGCAATCTAATGGCAGTAGCCCCTGGCTCTGGGAGATTTGCCTCACAATCCTGGTCCCTGGGATCTGGGGAAAACTGACCCAGCTGAGCTGCACCCAAAACATACTCCAGTGTGAGGTTCCTTGTCCAGGTACATCCCCTGGTAGCCCCTCAGATCCATCCACAGTGATAATAAAACTGCTAACAGAACATCATTTTTATAAGGGAAATCTTATTCCTGTACAGCTTCCAGGAGTTCCAACTAAAATCATATCACCAGGTGGCACCACTGCCTTTCAGCATTTCATGTAATGCCTGAAGCTGCGCTGTCAAATGCACTCTTCCTGCACTGTTCTGTTGGTTTCATTCATTAAACTACTTGGTACTTTGAATAAACAACAAATATCAGCATAATAATATTGTTTTCTGTAATTTTTTTTATAGTTTAGACTGGATTGGTGAAGAGTTTAAGATTCATTCTGCCAGGCTCTGTGGGAAAAAATGCAGTGGTTTTGCTCCAAAGCGATGCAGACACCTTCAAGCAGAAGCTGCCTGATGAGTTCAAACAGCCCTTTTACCACCGAGTAACCATCTCATAACACACTGGGTGATGCTGGCTTTTCTCAGTGGCTCTTTCCGGCTCTGTTAACCTTAGGGGGTAGAAGGTGAAATGTTGCAGGCAGAGAGAGAAGAGATGTTAGAACACACTGGCATGTCCCATCTAGTTTTAGAGTGGTCTATGACATTCCAATAAGGCATTTTACTTCATAAGTAACAAACAGCACAAGTGTCTGCCACTTCCAACTACAAAGGTGGGAGCTGGACAAAAGAAAATGCTTTGTGTCATCCTTAAATATGCAAGTACTGGCTGCTTGAAGTACTGAAGGAAACTGAATCATGTAGCAATTAGACACATTTTCAAGTTAATTTAGCTTGAAAATAACTTTGTCACTCTGTTGAACAGTTTTACAGCTACTTAATCCTGGAACATCTCTGCAATTAAATTCGTCTATGCAAAACAGATGGTAACATGGAGTCAGTCATGAGCAAAGTATTTCCACAGGCTCTGGCTAAATTAAAGAGCTGGGATTAGCCTTGAAATATCCTCACTTCCAGCCCTGTGAGGTTACTCATTTTTTCAGACCAAGCTGTCTGTCTGGATGGTTTAACCACAGCACTGCAAATTATAGGCACTCTTGAACAATTCCATTGCACTGCTGTTACCAATTGCATACAAGAACATTTAAAGTAGTGTTAAAATTACACTTCAAGTAAGGGGTGGGACACCTGTGCAGAAGAATGCGGCAGATAACCCAGTGCTAGCCTTCGTGTTTTGTAAACCCTGGGGGCAATTTAATGCAACTCCTCTCTCATGGGTAGCAGTGCTGAAGAAAAAAATTGAATCAAAACTGTTTGATAAGGTGCAAAAATACCAGCACAGAAGTCAGGCTTGTAGTTCATGCACCTGAAAATCATGGCAGGTCAAAGCACAGTGCCTGCCAAGAGGAGAAAACAGCACTCTGTAGAGTCAACCAAGGACAGCTATTTGCAGAATTAGCAGGTGAAATCAAGGCTAACCACACACTAGTGTGGGCTTTCAAGTGGGATTTTGGCTAACCTCATACAGATTTCATTTTATGGAGTGTTGTTAAGAGTCTTCGTTCTCATTAAAATCTTTCTGTACCCTTCAAGCAGTAATAGTAGTAACTCAGGCATGGCAAGATTTATGAGGAAAGTTCAGCCTTTGGCAAATACATGACAAACCTTACTGAGAACTCTTTATTCATGGTATTTTTATTTTCATTGTATTGCAGGGCTTGGGAGTAGCTTTCATGTTCTTGCCATATTTGTAAGGATCTAGAAAAATGAGGCTTTATTCTCAGCTGAGTCTTGGAAGTGCAAGGTTACGATTTCCTCTCTAGCTAGAACACACATCTCACTTTTTCCATCCTGTTGGCCAACCCTCAAACCCATCAGTCATTCTAGAAAACCCATTCTGCCCTGGACACAAAATATTCCAGCATTAATTTGTGGTTTGGCTTCTGTCTTTGCAAATGTATCCATGTGCCATCACTCCAAATGCATCACAGTCGAGAAATTTTTACTTTTCCAGGATTAAACCAGGTTAGTAATAAAACCCATCTTCCCCTTCTATAGCTTTGGCTATATGTAGTCAGTCTCTAAATAAAGGGCAGTAAGCTCTGAGCTGGTAGTTTTGTCCTTGTTCTGATAATAATTAACGATATTCTACAGCAGGTTTTATGTGAAGAAACAATTTACTGGGTAACAGACCAACTCCTTTTTTTTTTTTTCTTTTTTCCTGTGTGTGTTTTGCTGTGAATAATAGTAATACTTTCTCTTCCTTTTAATGGAAAACACCTAAAATTATTTATTTGTAATTTCTTTAAAATAACACTTTACTCCTTGTAATCTACCTTAAAACATTCCTGTGGGATAATTAATGGTTTCTGGTAAAGGAAAATCAAATACACAAACCAGCTTGTTCCTTCAGTCTCTGAGCAGACGGGAAGATACTTCCCAAATCTAAACAAAAGCAGGAAAAGATGTGTAGTTTCACTGGCTTCACTGCAATATATGTACATACCTTTCAAACTGGCCTTCGGTATGTGGAGCTTGAAGGAATAACAATGTTCCTCCTAAGATTTCAGATTTTCATGTGTGGTTTTAGTAAAAGTGAGGCTGGTCAGCTCACATTGTCTGAAAGATTTTGGAAATTGGTGCTGTTTGTCCTCCAGGTGAGCCACTCCTGAGCAGTCATTGGGGGATACGCTGCAGTTTTCTAGGAGGTTGCTTGTTTGTTTTAAGAAACAGAAATATTCCTGTTTCTTAGAAGATGTAGGAGAAATTTGTTCACACTCCCACCTCATCTTCTGACCTGTGGGAGCACACACATTTCAGGTGTGTTCTGAGACACTTAGATGCTCTTGTCAGAACAGAAAGGAATGGAAGTTTCCTTTCAGTAGAAATGCTGAAGGCATCTCACGTCTTGGCTGAGGAGCTGAGAGTCATGAAAATTTATGTGTCTGCCACGAGAGTAGCTGTGAAATGATCTGCTGGAGTGAACTGGCAGAAGATTAATCCCTGTGAATGAGATCCTGTGGTTCTGAGTTCTGCTTTGGAGAGGACATCAAAAGTGTTGTAAGGAAATAGACAACAGGACAATGAGGGTGTATGAATGCCTTCTGTGCATACTTTTTTTTTTAAAGCACTGTGTACTATGGAAGGCTTAAAGTGGTTTGCCTTTTTTTCTCGCTGTTTGTTGTCTTTTTCTTTTTTTTTCAATATAAACCATTTAGTTATGGAATACTTGATATTTGATCACTGAAAATTTGGGGTTTTGGCAGCTTGTGTGGACCATATTCTAGATTCTGCTTCCTCTTAATTTTTTAACAAATCTTGTTTTTTCTCTGGGTCACTTTAGACTATTTCTTCTTTGTTGCCCTCATGACCAGATTTTTTGGTGCAGACTGCATTCTACACTTGATTGCACAGTTCTTTTTATGCTATGGCATGGCTGAAAGCAAAAAAATCAAGAAAATAAGTGGGTTTTTTCTTTAATTACATAACAATACAAAACAAAAGCAAATACAAGGTTTCTTAGGAAAACTTTCTTAGGAAGGTGGTGGTTATTTCACAAAAATAGTGTTTATATGATACATAAATACTTTTGGTATTTAGTCTGGAGACAAAGAACTTGACAAGAGTGGTTTCTTCTCATATAGAGAAGATATTTCTATTTTATTCATTTTGGAAAGTACTGTCTGTACAATGGAGAAGGCAGATCTGGCACTGTGATTGTAACATATTTGCATGTTCTGTGGATAAGTAGATATGACCCCATTTTCTGTCTGTGTTCATATTGGAACTTCAGAAACATTAAAAAACCACTGCTTTCCACAAAGGACAGGTTTGTTGTTTGTGGTCTTTTGTTTGCTTTTATTGACCATGCCAAGTTGTATCCATATTTTATGCCCTTTTCATGTTGTTTCTTGCTGGGTTTTTATTTTTGCTCTGGTCAGCCAAAATGTTTTCATGGGTGTTGAATGTAATTTTAAGGAAACAAGCCTTTAAAGCATTTTCTTTTCTGGTGCTCCATTCAAGGTTTGGTTGCTGTGTTTTGTTTTCCTTGGGCCCTTCCTCTGGACTGTACTCTCCTTAAGAGCACATGTCCTGAGCAAGGGCAGCTCAGTTTTCCTCTCAGTGGAGGAGGCTGGGGAACATAGAGGAGCAGCCAGGACATCAAACACAAACACATGAGCCAGCTCAGGCCGTTTAATCACGTTCTGCTCAGTGCTGCCTGAAACAAGTGTGGCTCCTTTTCATGGGAAAGGAGGTTTAAGCTAAGGAAGTGCTGGGTGTAACTCAGTTCATCCAGCAGGAAGAAAGACTCATCTGTGATTAGCTCCATATTCCACAAACTCTCGTATTTCGAAGTGTGTGTGTTTATAAAATTTACATCTGTGTTCTCAGCAGTTGAGGAGTCACTTATAATAATAAAATTTATTTTCAAACAGTGATCTTCTGCTTCCATCTTGGCTTGAAAACTGGGCTCCCTGACAGCTGCTGTTTAGTCAAAAAACAGCTGTTTTGGAACTGGATGGATCTCATTATTCTGTGGAACACTTAGAAATATCATTTCTTTATGTCATGTGATAAGAAAGAAGAGGAATTTCAATCCGTTTAGTTAATGGCATGTCTGGTATACTTGGTATTTTTCATTGAGTGATATTAATAGACGAGTTACATCAGGAGCCATCCTAGTGAATTTCAGCTCTAATTCAAGAACAGCTATTTGAGACCATCACCATGTGCTTGGTCTGTGTAAAAATAGTACACAATGTAAGGATTTCACTGAGTTTTAGGCATGCTGAAATAAAAAAAGCTTAAAATGCTGTCTGCATCCAAGGATTCAATGAACGATTCAGAAAAGTGTTTTTCTACAGCAGTTCAGAGGCCTGTGGAGAAACACATTGCACTTTCCAAAGCTGTGGCTGCTGCTGACAGAACTGTCTGGTCATCAATTTAACTGATCAAGATTGAGGGACAGAGAGCTGAGGTATCTCAGCAGTGAGTTTGGCCTTAAAAATACTGTAGTTGGGGTTTTTTCTGGTTTTAATTTATCTTGTTCAAGCTCTGTGAGACACTTGATAGATTTAACAACAGGCATTTCAAGCTGCATCTTGATTCTTAACTGTGGGTTTTCAGTCTCCCAGCTGTGTGTTTGAAACAATGCCATGAAAAGAAGGCATCCAGCCAAACACTGGCNAAAAAAAAAAAAAAAAAGTAAAATTGTGACACAGAAATTGTTAAGCTAGTGTTTAGATAATTTATGAGTAATTTAGATGAGGGGGGAAAAGGAAGTCTGTGATTATCAGATGCTGTGGTATTGCAGACTTCAATCTAGACCAGAAGATTGTGGTTATCCCTAAAACTAGGGCCTGGAAATGAGAGCAGCCTGATGTGAAGGACTTAATAGCAGGATACTGGGGCTATCATTCTAATCTTAGTTTTAAGAAATTAAGCATAAAATATGAAGGCTATACAAGTTTAAAAGCCCATTTGGAAGAGGGAGGAATTGTTGGGTTTTGCCAGTTTGTCTCAGAATTACCAGGTCTGACTGCTTCTTGACATTGCTTCTCTATGGCTGTGCATATGCCCAGGTAAAAATATGTGCACAAAATTATGATCTAAGCTTCCTACCCAATTATAGCAAACCAGATGTGCTGTATTTGTACCACACAACTTTTTCTTGTTGATGTTAAATGTTTACACCTGATGCAGACCAAATGTTCTTCTCAAATGTCTACCTCACATGCTCAAAACTGCTTTTATTTCTGATCTTTAGGAATTCATGGATTTCAGAAATGTAATATGATTTGCGGAAAACACTTCAGTGACCTTTTAACCTTGGGGGTGAACTGCTTGCCAGGGTTTCTGTTGAATTGTTAAGTTTTTAGTCAGTCAGTTCCTTTCAGCCTTCTTCTTTCAGTTGATTTTTCTGGAGCAGACAGAACAGTGGTGAAATTTGTGCCTTTGAGTGTTATGGTTACTCTGTGTGTTGACTTTTACCTTAAAGCTAATGTTTTTCAAAAAAATTCTATGTTCACCTCAATGTTATGGTCAGATGGTTATTTGATATTCCCCCTCCCCATCCTCTGTGGGGCTCTCTCCACATGAAGAACAGCCAGGCCTGGAGATAGGAAAATTATTTTACAGAACTCAGAGAGGCCCTTGTATTTCCCTCACTTAGGTACATAATGAATTCTTTTTGCTAAGTAAGTAAACTGGGGGTCAGATCCTGTTTTCTTGAATGCATATTTATTCTTTAGATTCAAAACCACAAGCCAGGCCTTGGAAACACAGCTCATTTTCAGCTGTGAGTTTGGTGATCCGGGTTAAAATTCCAAGTATTTCCAGAATTCAGGTGTATTGGTGACAGTAATTCATCAGTTCTCATCATTGCAGAGAACAGGGAGTGTCTGCCTAGCCATGTGCATGTTTGTGTTGTTTTGGTTTAGAATGGATTTTTTTTTTTTTTTTTGGCAGCTTCTTAGCAATCTTACCCAGGGGCAAATCTTAGTGGCAACTGACAGGGGTTTTTGAGTCCACATTGTTCAGGAAATGGTAGAGGTTGAAGCACAGAAATACCAAATATTTCTATAAATATATGAGCAATATAGAAATACCAGAATCAAACAAAACTGCAGAAAACTGCTGCATATTTACTTTATTTTAAAAACACTTTTATTCACAGGATTTTAAAATGTACCAAAAAAATCCTGCTTGTGTATTAACAAGTGCTTTTTGAGACATCAAAGGGATGGCACACAAAAAGCTGCTCCTGCTGGCATTCTTCCCATCTGGAGGTCTGGTTTTGGCAATGAGTAGAAATGGAAATGCTATCACTTTCCTAACTAATTTTTTAATTAGTTGCCTTAATTAATTGTAAGCAGAGATCACTTTTACCCAGCACTAGTTGGGTTTCTTCACAGATCCTTATTGTTCCTTTGTTCATTAAATCACTTAAACTTAATTTTACTAAAACTAACGCTGACAAGCTTCAATAAACAAAGCCAAATAGAGCTGAAGATTGGCCATCTGGGATCCTAAATTTGTGGCACTTTAAGGATTGTTGGAGTAACCAGAAGATACAGACGAGATGAAGGCCTGGAAAGTTGGTGACTCCCTGAGAAAAAGATGATAGAAGAACTAAAAATATTGGCCAAATGAGCACTAAAAGTGAAAAATCAATAACCAACAGAGGAAACAGCACTAATTAATGGAGAAAATTATGTACTTTGGAACCTACAATAATTCCACTGTTTGCAAAAAATGTGTGAGTGAAAAACCTTTGCCTCTGCTTCAGTGTGGAGGCTGAAAATACAACCACACTCACAAACCCTGGCCAAGAAGAAAGCCATGCCTGACTTGCTAACACAAAAAAGACAGTGTTAGAGAAGGCTAACAGGTATTTTTCCTGACATTTTCATAGGATTTGGGTAACAACCTCATTTTTGACAAGCCCAGGCTGGGAGGAGGCCTTGAGAGGTTTTAGCTCGTGCTAAAACCATGCCCAAATACACACGTCAGACCTCTCTGCGACCACCCATGCTGACATGTGGTTGGCTTCTTGGAACGTGTGAGAAACCACCTCCTCCACCAGTTCTGTAATTCTGTGGGAGCAAAGAACTTATTTCCTACCTCTGCTATAGCAATTTGGTGTCAAACATATGAACAGCCACAACAGGGACCAAGGATTTTATCTTAGATATATGGATATTCCCTCTCACAGTTTCATTCCCTCCTGCTTTAAGAAGTGTGAATATCCACTTCCTCAGAGTGAAGTTCATAAACCCAGCCCTTTTCTTGGGTATAAGGCATGCCTGTGTTGCAGCTTCAGTTTAGTTTAGGTGCGTAACTTTATTTATTACACATGGGGAGAATTAAGGAACAAACTCAGACAGTGAGATTTTTGCTGTTACTTAGTTTTGCAGTGCACAGCTACTCCTGGGTTCTTCTGTGGGTTCAGCACAAAGACCCTTCAGCTGTCACCTGCAGATCTCAATCCGAGGCGTGACTGCTGATTACAAGCCAGAGGAATAAAATCCCATGTAAAAATCCCATGGCCCTTTCTAGAATGCTGACTGCCTATGCCTAGTTATGCCAACAGTTTATGTAATAAAGGATTGTATGGGCCTAATTGAGCCTTTTATACAACTTTGTCCTGTGGGATTGAAGATGGCAAACCAGACATATTTATGTAATATCTTGTTTTAAAAAAATTGATGATTATTGAACCAGAAGACTTCAATCCAACCTGTGTCTATATACACAATATAGACAGTTATAAGTAAAGTCCCTGCTGCCTACGCCTACCTCAGGTCTTACAATTAGTCACTAAAATCTTGGTTTGAGTTGCCATGAGATACTGCAGGCTCTCTTAAATAGCAAAATTTTAATTTTACTTTTAGCAACAGACTTGGGGGCTCTGTATCTTCCTACACCACTCTGTCTGTGCATGTGTGGTCAGCCTTCTCATTAAAAGAGTAGGAGCTGTAAAAAGGTAGAATTTAGAGAAATTGGTATAGAAATACATACTGTGATAGGCTGGACTGGAAAGAGGTTTTGGATTTCTTCCTCGGGATTCTTTTTTCTTTTAATTCCAGTTATTTTTTCATCTGGATTTGAAGCTGGGAGTGACTTCTTTCTGGGATTGTGCATATCTGTCTTGTACAATTTACAATGGTGGACGATAATGCTGCCTTTCTAGAAAAGACATAGGACTTTTGTTGTACCTTGCACTTACTGTGTAATTAGTTAATGCAGGTGTTATCTGATGATAGGTTCTTTGTTTAAAAAAAAAAAAGCTACAAAAATCTAACAAGTGTGCGCAGCACGTGTAAATAATCCCTGCCAATAAAATCCTCCAGAATCGGTAGCCTCAGAGAAGTCATGGTTGAGTGCCGCTACTACTTTCTCTCCTGAGACTTTGTTCATTTGGACAAAATGCTCTGCTGTGTGCAGTCTGATGGCTTTCCTTGCAGTGGTTCCTGGAAAGCTCCCATTTTGGAGTGAGAGTAGTCTTCTTCTAAACCACCTATTACAGTTGTTAAGCCTTAAAGTCAGTGCTGCCCTGTATATATTTATCAGATCCCTAGAGGTCTCTTTATTTCTGTAGATGTCAGCCATTTTACTGAGAAGCAGCTTTGAACCCTAATGAAAGTTGCATAACTATATCTGTAAAGTAATGTCAAATAAATGTGGATCCAGATCCCAGTATTGGCTATTGCTTTAAATCAATCACCAGTTTAAATCTGAATGAAAAAAAAGGACAAAAAATAACCCAAAATATGCTTTATTGCAAGAAAAGTGTTGTCTTACTGATACAAACGTTCAAGAGAAAGCTTTTTTTCTTAAAACATCTCTTTTCAAAATCCCCAAACTCAACAAAAGAGAAGAAAAATCACTGAGTTTAACTCGGCATAGTCTTTGGTCAGCACCAACATGCAACTGGAACAATCCTGGATGTGCTTTGGTTATTTTCACATGTGAGATCCTGTTGCATGGCCAGTTACAGGCACCAGTTGTCACAGAAAGCACCACTGAGACATACACTTAACACACAACAGTACAAAATGTAAAAAGAAAAAAAAAAACCACTAAAGTAAACTAAAACTCAAGTCATTGTACAATCACCTTTCTTACAGAACAAGCTATGATAAAATGAGGCATGTATAACTACAGCATTAATGAGATTTCTAACATGGAACTTCAAATACGTAACTTGCCTCGCCTGTGCTGCAATAATTAGGTTTGCAGGTGCGGCAGTCTTGACACAGCATTCAGGGCTCAGGAAATGCACCCTGGTCTCGAGCCAGCACGAAACAGAGCGAAACATTCTCTTCTAAGAGACATTTCCTTCAGCTGCCTGCAGAAATTAATGCCAGTTTGTGGAGCACCGTTTCTGAGCATGAGGTGTGGTTGCCTGTGTTGGCTCATGAGGTCACTGTGGGAAGGGCAGCACAGTTCAGTTCTGCAGTTCTAAGGGGATTAAAAACAGTCCAGGTATTTTGCTACAGGGCTTGTGCCTTCTCCACTATTTGCTGTGGGTGATTCAGAACACAATCCCATTGAGCTGTGAAATCTGATCTCTGCAGAGACTGGTTTTGTGATACTTGTCCTCTATGACTCTTTTTTTCCCTTTTTTTTCCTTTCTTAGTTCTCATTTGCAAGAGCACTTTAGAGTATCCTACTATGTGAACAGTTTACAATATCCCACTTCAAAATATCCTACTACACTGATCTTTCAGCTCTGATATATTTTAGAATTACTTATATACTGTTTGGATGCTTGTCCAAGTAGAAAACAAAACATTTTTCAAATCTACTTTTTTTTTTTCTTGATTAGAAAGTACCTCTAAAATGTTATAGCTCAAATTTATAAAACTAAACAAAAACAAGCAACTTTCCCTTTTTGTTTACATAATTTGTTATTTTCTCCATATATTACTGCATTAAAAATAAATAAACTTCTATAATTTTTTTTCATTAGGAACTATAGCAAAATACCCAAAGTGTTACAGACTGCTAACAAGAAAAAGAACAGCTCACATTTTTGTGCCGTTTAGTGCCATATGATGAATTCTTGAACTTTAGCTTTTTTAATATACTTTAAATCAAGGTTTTATATAAAAGATACAGTAACCATGATTTGCCCTTGTAATAAAAGTTTTGACAATGGCAGAGTTTTAAGCCACCCTCCTGAAAAGGCAGTTCTGTGGTCCTGGCAGGATGGAAAGGAAGGGCTCTTCCCCTCTGCCTTCCTCCCCCAAAACACACTTTTCCAAAGCAGATTAGCTTTGAAAAGCAGATGTTCTTGGGTGTGTAGACAGAACAGAAGTGGCCGAAGAACAGGACCACAGCTAATAGAGGAGCACCCACAGCCTCACCCTGAGGGCCTCCCCAAGCTCCCCTCGGAGGTAGCTGTCCTCATGGCTGCTCTCCAGCTGCTCCATCTCCTTCTCCTCGTACAGGGGCACGCTGGTGATCTCCAGGGCGTGGAGCCCAGGCACTGCCCTGCCCCTCACGGCATGCAGGTAGCTGGCACCGTCCCTCAGGCGGATCTGGAAGGCTCCGTGCTCGTTGCCGTGGGAGATGACGTAGCGCACACGGCGCCTGAGGGCCGGCAGCAGCTCCAGGATGTGCTCCCGGCTGCCCAGCCTGGACACGTTCACTCTCACCCTCACGGGACTCTCTGTGTCAAGGCTTCCCCAGCTCATCTGCTCCAGCTGGAGGAGGAAAGAGTGTTTAGAGCAGGAGAGAGGAATAATCAGGATAACAACTAACAGTTTCTGCCTTGATTCCATACAATGCACCCTATAAATCCTAAAGGCATCAAACAGGCCTTACAAGGACAATGAACAGGAGGCTCTGACTTCAGATTATTTTGAGAACCTGTTTAACTTCATGCTTGCAAAGAGGCAATGTAGAGGAGTGTTAGAAACAAACATTTGAGATCACTTAAAAGATCATCAGGGTATCAGCAAAAGGCAGATTTAATTTTCAAGGCCAAGGCCTACCAAGAATTTCTCAGATTGCACTGCAGCCTAGAAAGGAGGAGAGGGGAATGTACCACCACAAGGAGAAACGTGTGCTTACTGTGTTTACACAAAAGACCCACAGTTTGTATGTTCTTATGACCAACAAGAACAACACAGAAATGCATGTCACAGCACTGCAGGGAAATTCCCTGAAACCTTCTCTGAAAATTCCATACTGTACCAGTATGTAATGCAACTAGTAACGCGTAGTGAAAATAAGAAAAAATTTTGGATAGGAGCAAGTAATGCAGTAAATACCTGAATCCTATAGACAATGATAATGATTAAAAAGTGTTTCTTTTTTCAAATAGTTTATGGATGTCACTGTTACTGCCTAGAAAGTTCTAGAAACTGAGAAGGTTAATGGTATTTCAAAAGTGTAATAACCAGATGTAACAATTACAAACCAGATATGAGTTCCTGTAACTTACACTTACAAGCCCACAAAATGCAGCATGAAAAAAAATTTAATCTGAAGTTTAATTCTCTAAAAACTTCATCAATTCTGTAAATATTGGACTTCCATCAGCCAGGTCTAATCCCCCACCTCTATGAGCAACTATGAAACAGACACCAAGACTAAAATGATCTTCTGCAAGGAGATCTGTTTAGCTGTCCCAGACCATAAATGCTGTCCCAACCTCCTCCTGGCAGAAGAACATGCTGAAGACATGTCCAGTTTCTCAGTTCTCTGTAATTAAAGGAGAATTGTTCCCCTGAATGTACTCTGAGGAACTAGACCACATCTCACACTACAAAGGAATCTTTGAAAGCTTTAAAAACTTCATCCTTTCACAGCTGTTGATGTGTTTCTTACCATCAAATTATTACTGCCAGCAGGACCTCGAGTGAGGCAGGGGGAGAAAAGAGATTCTCACCATTAAATGTGACCTGTTTAAAGACTCCCTCCATTTACTACTGGTGTCGTATCTCTGAAAATACCTTGAAAAACATTAAAGTGCTTTTTTATGCTGGTACATACAGTGTCAGCACTCCTCTTCTTCCTGCTGTCTTTTTTGGAGTAGCCATTGATTTTGCACTCGTAACACACTTCAGGTGACAAAGCATTCTCTTTATCAGCATCTCCATCCAGTGGCAGGTACTGGCCTTTGTTAAATCCCATCCCTGAGACACAGTGTCTGTGGAATGAAAACATGTGTTTTAGTTACTCCTTGCAGTTTTATGAACTGTCCCTGCTAAATGGAGTGTGTGTAATTCGTGCCAAAGTGTCTGTATCCCCTTCCTTGCCCTTTCCCCAGCGGGAGGGCTGTGCATTAATTTACTTCACATCAGAGTGGCTTACTGAGGGAAATGCAAACACTGGCTGAAGGGTTTTAGCCTAATCTAATTTTAATTTACGAATTCTACAGAGAAACTGAACAAAGTCAGCTTGCCCTGAAGTTTGGGGACTACAGAGTTTACCCACTGTTCTCTACCACAACAAAGTTAATTTGTGTTTAATGTTCTGGACTGATCAGTGATACTTAAACCCCTTAATTATCTCAGTACACATGATACCTTATCCTTATGCATTATCAATCCCCACTGAGCAGGTCCATGAAGCAATTCATGTGATGATACTGGGTGAGAAAGCAGAACTCATTGATTAACATTATTTATATGCTACATTTAAAACCAATGTCATGTTGCATGTACAGACATTTTATTCCTAGTTTCCGGATGTTTTGCACAAAACTAGAAAGCACTTAGCAGCTTGTCATTCATTTGCACCTCTGCACCTTCTCAATGTGTCTTTGGTGAATGACTGCATGGAGAAACTCACCCTTGTCCAACTCTGTAATAGCCAGGTGGGCAGCCACAGAGATAACCACCCTCAGTGTTGGAGCAACCATAATTGCAGGGGTTCTTGGCAGAAGAGCACTCATTCACATCATGGCAGGCATGGGAGAACTGGTCATAGGAGAACCCAGATGGGCAGACACACCTGTAACTTCCCAGGGTGTTGTAGCAAGAAGCAGTGCCACACGTGTGAGGATTGGAGCATTCATTTTCATCTAGTAAGCAAACACAAAAGTATTGGTGTTTTCTAGTCTGACACAACATGTCAGCATGATGCTGCTAACAAACCAGAATATCCGCAAGTCCCAGGGCTCTGCTACATCCTTGACCTCATCATCCCATAAAGACCTGGTTTCTGAGAGAGAAAAGGAGTATCATCTTCACTTGTGTTAAGATACAGAGAAGATGACACCTCCGGTCAGTGTGACTTGTTTTGGGGGGGGGGAAAAAAAAAAAAAGGAAGGTTATGGTATGAAAAGTCATGTTTTGGTAGTTGGTATCATGGTTATTTTATTTCTCTAACCAAGGTATTTCTCTAAAACCTGTAGGCTTTCCTCGCCAAGTTATCCTCACCTCAGTTTTCCTCACCATGACCACTAGTGAATGCCTTGCCACTCCTGTCTGCAGTCACTTGGAGGGAGATTCTTTTGAGGATTATAATATACAGAAACTTAGGCTGGTTTGGGGTTTTGTGGGAGCTGTTCATTGTGCATTCTGTCACCTCACCCCAGTCCTTTGCTTTCTTTGATGAAGAGCAGTATTAAGTCAGGAGTGATCATGGTGATTGGAACTTCAGAAAGACTGGCTGATGTGCTACTTAATGTTAAAATGTGTAGAATAAACAAATTTTTATGTACAGAATTGGGACAGTAAAATCAGCCTAAATGAAATGTATGGCAGTGCTCACAGTCATGCTCTGATTATGATACCACTGACAGAAAACCATGAAAACAAACCTGAAAAGGCAAATATTTTGTATTAGTCTTTGTGAACAGCACTGGATAACACTGTTTCTTTGTGTATTGGTTTTTATTAAAAAAGAAAATCCCACATTTTTGTTTTGTATATGATATAGCTTAGTTCGTGAACCATAGAAAATAAGTGATGGATTGGATGAGCTAAATCTAGACAGAACGCCTGAGCTTCCTAATTTGTCTCATTCCCTGCACGAAGAACTAATGCTGGCCTTAAGACTGAATTTTGGAAGTAGGAGACCCTTAATGGTTTTTTTGACTTTTTTTTTTTCACCATTTGCTTTAGAGGCTATTCTGTAGAATTCTTAAATTGCTAATAGTTTTTTATGCTTTTTTACTTTGTCTGTTTTATGACAGGTATGGTTTTTTAATGTGTTTTTTTTTTTTTTTTTTTTTTTTTTTTTTTTTTTTTTGCAGGTTTTGTTTTTTTTTTTTTTTTTTTTTTTTTTTTTTTTTTTTTTTTTTTTTTCCCTCAGCAGAGGTATTAACATTGCTACTTTCAGGAATTCAATGAACATTCAATGATGGGGATTTTTCACAGAAGAAACAGGTCAGAATTTAGACCTTTCTAAGAAAGCTAATTGTCACAGTGAGTTTCAAAAGGCTGAGCGTGTTTCCTTGCTACCTCCTGCCATTGGCTGACGTTGGGATTAGTAACTGTATGGAAAGAGAGGGAGACGGGCAAAAAAGATTTTTGTTTGCACACCCTTTGCTCTGCTCATTCTTGCCCTTGCCTGGTATTGTCCCGATAAACACTCTGCTACACTTGCTGTCTAAATGCATTATGTGCTGTTTGTTTCCTTACCAACACACTGATTCCATTGGTAGTGCTGGATAAATCCTTCTGGGCACCCACATCTGTATCCACCCAGGATGTTCTGACAGCCATGCTGGCACCTATGGTTTCCATCACATTCATCCACATCTGTGCATTCAGGAGGGAAGCAGAACATGACACAGGATTACACCCACTGCATGACACTGATCCACCCACTGGTGGATCAGAAGTCTGCTATGACCCAGCCGTGTGCTCTGGCAGCCCAAGAAACCAAATCTGTGCTGGGCTGAGCCCCAGTGTGGGCAGCAGGGGAGGGGGATTCTGCCCCTCTGCCCCCTCAGCTCTGAGCCCACCTGCAGAGCTGCCCCAGCCCTGGGCCCAGCACAGCAAGGAGCTGGAGCTGCTGGAGCCAGGCCAGAGGAGGCTCCAGGATGAGCAGAGGGATGGAGAAGCTTTCCCACAAAGAAAAGACTGAGAAAGCTGGGGTTGCTCAGTCTGCAGATCAGAAGGTTTCAAGGAGACCTCAGAGGCCCTTCCAATGCTGAAAGAGACTACAGGAGATCTGGAAAGGGCATGTAGTGATGGGACACAAGAAGAACTGCTTTAGGATGAAGTAGGGTAAATTTAACCTGGATATATGGAAGAAATTCTTCCCTGTGAAGGTAGTCAGGCCCTGGCACAGGTTCCCAGACCAGAGAAGCTGTTCAGGAAATGTCTCGAAGTGTCCAAGGCCAGGCTGGATGGGGCTTGGAGCACCCTGGGACAGTGGGAAGTGTCACTGCCCATGGCAGAGAGTGGCATGAGACGGGCTTTAAGGTCCCTTCCAATTAAAGTAATTTTGTGGTTTTATTACTTATGACAGATGAGCACAGTTGTAAGATAGAACGACCATGCAGGTTCTTTTGGAAAGCCTGGCAGTCAATTAACATTCAGTTCTTTACATCAATGATCTGATTTGAGCTCCTGAGCCTTTCAGTACTCAAATTTGGAGAATAAACACTATTCCTGGTAATCCACACGTTGTTGTTTTAGTGTAATGCTTAGAATTTGAGGGGTTTTGTAATTTCAGTTTTAAACCAACCACTTAGGGATAAGCTTTTAGTTTCCTGAAACATACTGTAGTGTTTGAATGTCAAATTTAGATGTCTTTGCAATTAAAAATAAAAAGCAACATAAAAAGTCTCTGAGACAAGAGTTAGTAAAAAGAGACAGCCACAACCACCCCACCCTTCAAATTCTAAAAACTCGGACATCTTAAATTTTATCTACTATAGGAAATAAGTAGATTGTAAGCAACCTAATTTTTAAGGTACAGTATGCAAGTCTCGTAGAAAATAAAAAATAATTCTTTATTTTATAGGCACACCAGGACATATGCACTTTATGAGAACAAAGTAAACTGACAGGAGATGAAAAAACTTCCACCTGCATATATTCTGGACTGCTGTTCTAGAAATAGGCTCTAAATATCAATTCCTGTTTCAAATGCTCTGTCAGAGGTGTTGGTATTTTGAAAGTCATAAATTTCCTCATGTATGCTCTTGCATTTTTAATTCTCAGCAGCCAGGTGGCCTTGTACTGCCTTTTATTTTCTTCTTTGATCAGTACCTGAGGCCCACTGAGATGTCTGGAGCACTCAAGTACAGATTTCCTGACTGAGGCTTCCCCTTGGGCCAATAGGGAGAGATAAAGCTCATCAATATAACCTGCATTTTAACTGTAATAATTGACTTTCTGAATGCAGCGAATTGGCCTTCTCAGTGTGTAACTCTGTGGCAGGAGAATCAAGTACAGGAATTTGGAATCTGATCTTAGTCCACCCTCAGGTGGACAATTAAAATTAGCCAAAATGAAGACTGTAGAGAAATTCTGTTTAGACACACAAATACATAAATGTAAAAAAGCCCCACAACTGCTAGACTTTTAGATGCAGAAACCTATGTGAAGTTGAAATGGCAGCCTGAAAACAACTGTTGAAGAGTTCAGCTAGAGAGTCAGTCACCTTTTTATCCAAAATTCTGTAAAAATTACTCAAGGCAGTACATTCTTGCATATGCTTTTGTTATACTTACAATTAGTCTAATACTTTTCAATTTCTTTTTGTGATTACTTTTGCTATGGCTGGTGCTCTGTTTTCTGTGTCTTTAACATCAAATGGTTCACTAGAAACTAAAGTAAGGATTCGCACCATAAAAAAATCTGACTGTTCCTAGTTACCTTCACAGTTTAATCCAGTAGAATCCAGAGAAAATCCCCTTTGACATTCACAGGTAAAACTTCCAGGAGTGTTTTGGCAAATTCCTTTTGATCCACACAGTGATGGATGAGAACCACATTCATTGTTATCTTCAAAATACAGAGGAGAGAGAGAAGGTTGGTTTACCTTGTGGCATCATGTTAGACACGTTCATATAACATAAAAATAAAATCCACAGAGATGCAACATTTTATTTTGTAGCTTTTCCATTTTTAAATGCCAGATGAATGGGAGACTCATGCAGAACTATGAGTAATTAATAAATTGGAAGTGCTAGTGGTAGTTCAGTTGTGATATGAGTGTGGAAGAGCAGGCATGTAATTGCTGGTAGTAGAAAAATGCTGCCCTTTTGTGTTAGCTGAACTGAAACAATTTCAGTTGGCAAGATTTATACATATGCTTAAGATCTAAAGACATCTGTATCTACTAAAAAAAGAAAATGTAGTCTGGTTTTGGTTAACTACATTTTAAATGAGATTTTAATAATTCACCCTTTTGTCTCCATGTGGTTATACTTAGAACATAATAACATGTATTAAATATGGACAACTCTTTGCTAACGAAGAAAATAGAAATACTGAACAGACTGGATAGACTCATTTTTCTTTAGCTGTAATTGCTGCTTTTCAAAATCTGTCTTCCACCCTCTTAACAATATTGCTCTGCATAAAGAGCACAAGAGATCAGAATGTTCTTACAGAAAAGCTTAGGAAAGAAAACTAGTGTTTTTCTTACCAATACAAGCTGTATGATGTTGTGTAAAACCAGGTGGACATTTGCATGTGAAGCCGCCAAGGGTGTTGACACAGAGAAACTGACAGTTGTGCTGTTTGGTTTGACATTCATCAAGATCTGAAAGTAAGAGATGATGTTGTCTTAAAAAAAGTTAACAAAGAGGCACATTTTTTCAAATATGATAAAACTATCATACTTCTAAACCAATTCCTTTTAAGTGGCAACCAAATTAAAAGTTACTGTGTATAACCTTCTTACCTTTACATGTCTTTCCATCTTCCTGAAGGACATAGCCCCGGGGACATGAGCACTGATAGCTCCCTTCTGAGTTCTTGCAGATAAAATTGCATGGTCTGGGAGACTGGGAGCACTCATCGAGATCTAAAGAGAAGAAAATGTTATCTTGTGTCCTCATCTCTCTGACAGAAAGATGTTTGCTACATAGCACAATATTTTAGAGAAAAATGCTCAAAGAAGAAAGCCCCCTCTTCACATTTGTTCAGGGTTCCTATTCCTTTCTCTGCAAATGTGTTGCTGTGAAGTTTATACCATGACAAACTGCCTTGATAGAGTAATACACCAGAGTGACAGTGGCACTGGTATTTTCATCTAAGCAACAAATATTTACTTTTTTGTATACTCTGGTATACTTGGACCTGCAAACCAACAAAAAAGTGGGGAAAATGTAGACCGTGAAGTAATGAGCCTCTTTGTCACTTAAAGTAGTTACACAGCTTCAGTCAATTTCAGTGATCATTTTACTGCAGGAATACTGCCAGCAGAGCTTGTTCTTCAATTTCCCCAAATGAAATATAAAACCAGAAATGCATATCGGGAAAAGAAATAAGGGACATGGGATAAAAGAGATAAAAAGAATGGTTTGGTACAGGGATTTACAAAGATTGGTACATCTCTGTGTAACAACTAAAAAAATAAATGATGGTTACTTCAACTGCTGAGTAATTAATGAATCTTACCATTACAAGATGTGCCAGTTATGTCAGTGGTATAGCCAGCTTTGCAAAAGCACCGGAAGGAGCCCATGGTGTTAATGCACTGCCCATTCCTGCACAGGTTTGGCAGGACCTTGCATTCATCAATATCTGTACAGGAATTATTAAGTATGTCATGTTTTAAATTCAACTTTTTTCTTCTCTTCCATATTTGCAGAGTTCCTCATCATTATGCTTCTGACAAAAACTTTCTCCCTTCTCCCTCTTTAAAAATAGATCTCAATGCAAAGCCAAACATCTTTCAAATTTCATTATTGTTCTTTGCACCAACACATTCCTGCTGTTTCACTGGCTACTCAGGTTCCAGTTTTGCTAACTCCAAATACAAACCCCATACAAGAGAATTTTCTTATGACTACTTCCATGTCAAAAATTATCACCAACATTAAAAAATACACATTAGCTTCTGCTTCCTGTGTGGAAATAGTACCTGCAAAGCATTTTGAGATCATTGTTAAATCAGATGGTTGTTGCGTTTGCCATGTGTCCAACTTTTCAGCAATAAAAGAGCTGTGGGATCATTTCTAACTTTTAGTTACTAGTTGGTACTTCCAACCAAATCCTAATCCTGAAAATTCTGTTTACAGCTACTGTCAAATGTGTTTTTAATTTCTGGTCTCTCAGCACTATTTGAAAAATAAAACTCTGTTGTTTAACAGGAAATTCTCGAAAGGAACTTCAAAGGGAATTTTGCATTTTCTTAAGCACGCAAGCATATTCTTTTCCCCTTTTCTGCCTCTTTTCATCTCTGCAAATACCTCTTCCATCTGTGGTATAGCCTGATCCATGTGGACAGAGTTTCTTGTAGTGGGTGGTTCCAGGAAGGGGGCAGAGCCTGCACTGGTTCCCCCAGCCCCGGCCCCCGTCACAGCAGCACTCGGATCTGGTGACAAGGTTCTGGCTGCTTGAAGCCATGTGGCACATGGTCTGCAGAACTTCAGCAAAGCAAAACCCCCGGCGATTATCTGTGAGGAAGAAGAAGAGAGGAGGCTGAAATAGAGGAGATGAAGATCTGCTCCATTAATCATCTGGTGTGTAATTCTGGCTCTCTGTCAACATATGCAAGCAGCAGAAGGCTGCTATTAGCTACCATGAAGTCCATCTTGATTTAAGCCTTTCAGAATTGTTGTGTGTTCTGGTAATACGCTGCCATTCCAAATATATCACAAGACATCCCTAATGTTCAGTATCTGCATGAGCTAGGTAAGAGTTTTGCTTGTAGGAAAGTGGTGCCCTTAGCAGTAAAACAGGCTGTGGGCAAAACTGAGCTTCCACTTCAGCTGCCTATGCTGTGTTTGCACTGGAATGATTTATTTGGAGTGGGGTTAGAGGTTTGTTTTGTTTGTTTGTTTTACTGGCCAAAATAACACATTTGATCGTCTGTAATTATCCTGCTGTGGTTTAAATAAAAAAATCCTTACAACTTGAAAGTGTATATGCAACTCAGTATGCAACTTTTCAGTGGTACTCCTAGATTTTGTTGGGGAAAAAAATAGAATTGTATGGCCTTATTGTTGGTATGTCCCTGACTAATTTTAGTTTCATTTTTAAGCCTTTCAGTTAACACCTGTCAAAAATGAAAGGGGAGCAAAGCTTTAAAGTCATGGGGCTCCTACAGGTTTCCTTCAAACAGCTGAAGGGAAAAGAATTACCAGTTTCCAGTGCTAATGGAAACTCCAAATCTTGCCTTCTATATAGGCTATTTCACCTGTCTTATTTCTTGAGTAAAATGGAGACATTGTCAATTACTGATCCGAGTATGCTTATGTTTTTAAATGAAAGCTTTTAATTTTTCTCCTCCCAAAGCTAGTAGGGATCCCTCAGAACGTATAAATGTATCAATACTCAGCTGACCTTCTCTTTTACAAATCAGAAGAATCTGTACCTTTCTTACAAGAATTAGGCAAAGGCAAACCCTGGCTTTAGGAAAGACTTAATTTGTCCACCTGG